>JAUUEB010173659.1:631-14133 GCA_032362205.1 Clione limacina
CCTCCCCTCCCCCCTTAAAAATTGACCAGAATTACAATACTAGTACTAATAAAGAACTGATTTTTTCCGAGTTGCCAGACCGCGAAAATGTTGTCCCTGTGAATTTCAAAATCAATCCTTCCCCGAAAACTGATTACCTTAGTGTTTGTAATTTTTCTTAACGCTCTCATGTATGTTTAATGTATTAAAGATATATATATATTATATATGTATACATTCCTATCGTAATTGTGCACTGGTTTTATTCCGCCCCTTAGTCCAGAGGGGCAAGTCAAGCATTTGCAAAAACATTTTCATTTGGAAAAAGATAGTTCTGCTTATTGTGTTATTTGTAGCTTTAAATTCAGCTGCCGAGATTGTTTAGAGCTTCTCGGAATGCATGACAAGCTGTTCTCTTATGCGTGAGTTAAACTCTAATGTACGCGGTAAAAATCTAGCACAAAAACTTAAATCACAGGATGTGTACACCTGCGTGACTAATGGTATCATTGCTAGCAAACCTTACAAATTTAACAATCGTCCTACACATTCAACATTTATAGAGTGAATGATAGAGAGAGAGAGAGCGTGCCAATAGGTCGTTATGCATTTTGTGAAGATGTCGTAAATGGTGGGTGATATGGTGCCAATAATGTACAATGTTACATTAGTCGTAATGAGATATATGGATAACAACTAACCTCTGATATCGATCTTTGCTAGTAACTGGTTGTCTGGCTGTGATAGAGATGTACGAGTCTAATCATTATAGTACAGTACAATGCTTTTACACAGTTTTACGGAAATGCTTATGGGTACAAATGGCAACTATTGTGTAGAGCATGGGTCCGACTTTAGAAAGACATTGGAAATACGTGTACTTTGGTGAGAAATGTGAACTATTTTAGGGTGGAATGGTAGTGCATCGGTGGACAACTGGGAGCTACTTTTCGGAGATTTGGAATTTTTTTGGAGGAAAAACGTCTTACGAGTGAAAGAAAAAATACTTCCAAGTATAAATAAATTCCGAACTGTTCTTTGAACGCTGCACTGAGATGTGAATGTTGAATGTATCATAACATGCTATGGTTTCCTGTTTGGAAGGTTTTCTGTTTGCAAGCCCTGTTTGTTTTCTTAGGCTTCTTCAAATTAGAATAAAGACCGACGGGACATGGTTGTATAGATGCATCATTGACAATTCGCTTGTGTCATCTTGTCAAAGTGGCACCCATGAGGATACGCATGATGCGGTTACGCACGATGAGGTTTCCACATAGCCGCCCATTTTTATTTCAATTATTGAAGTACGTATACACAGCCTCATATATAACTTAGCCGAGTTATTGTGTGTTAGTGACAGTAGTCGATGGTTTGTCTTTATGTTCATGCATTGCTAGGCAGCCGGTTAAGGGCCTATGGTATATATACAATGATAAGATAACATGACCTGACAAGTTTATTATATAATATCAGTCAAGGTCATGCATCTTATGTCAGTGTTCCTATTGTATATGTTTGTTTATTTAGAAGGTCGATGTTCGTGACTTCTACACCATTGTACCAATTACACATTTAATTTAATCATCATTTTTCTTATATACATAAATTGTACTTTTCGTTTAATTAATGCGTATTCACCAACAAGAAATATTCGTTGTTTTCGGGACTTGGTCAAAGAGAGACCCACAGCTGACATCAACATACTGATAAGTAGTTAAGCGTGTTAGCAATCTTCGTTGTTATCATTTTCTTCGTATATTTCATCTCTATCTTTACCCCTTGACCTCACCGGACACTTAAGTAGATATATCTTGTTATCCGCCTTTTGCCTATCACACCCCGGATTATTACACGATACCATCAGCCCATCACCGCACATCATTTTTTCCTGAACAGTCACAAGTGTGTACCAATCTCACTAAAATTCATTTAAAGCCCTTGTTGTTCACAATAGTTACCTGGAGTGTCAAGGGATGTTTCTGACAACTACTATTCTTGAACAAGTGAATATCACTTGCGAATAAAAGTTTATGAAAGGCCCAGCGTTTATTTGCCACCTTGTAAGTGCTGGTGGTGAACTTTACAGGGCATTGACACTAAAGTTTATTACTCGTGTTTGACGACAGTGAGACGCTTTAGTAGAACCTATTTATTTACAAGTCAGAAGCTTATTACTTATTTAGGCTTAGGAGGATATTATCAGAACATGTACACAGCCGCATCGGCTACATGCTTTATTGCATCCAACTCTAGCCCTGTCATCTATATTATCTTTTTGCTTGATATGTCTTACCCAATATTTAAGGCAGTGGTTCTCAAACTAATAGTTTCAGAATATTCCGAGGTACAATACAAGTCATGGTTTATATGATCAATTTACCATAAATTGTTTTGGAGACTCCAATATATATTATACTTTTAAAGAACATATAATGATTTTATATTTTGTTAATTAGAGCACAGAAGATAGCCAGAGAACTGAGAATAGTTCAAACGGATTCGTCTCGTCGAGTTTAAATGCTATTAATGAAGTAATTCGTTAAGATAGGACAATATTGCGATGAGTCCGAACCTCATAACTCAGGTCGAAGCGCAAAAATACATATTTTTAACCGGCACGGTCTTATTTTCAGTTAAAGATCTATTCCAAGTATTTGGTGTTTTTGAATCTTTGATCAGCATTAGTGATCAACCAGTGCAGGTTAATGTTTGGAGAACATCAATTTACTAGACACCATAAGGATAAATATAAACCAGATCCGGTGAAGTACTGAGTGGGCGTTTGTGTTCAAAGCAACCTTTAACCCCCCACCCCAAAGTAATAAATGCACTTGCCGCACTCCATTCTGCTTTGTTACTTAATGAGGCAATGGTTAAAGATTCATGAGGATTGCCTACATCAGCATTACATTCAAGTACAGATAAACGAATACTTAAAATATGAAACTTTTCTTTGTTTTTGTCTACCAAAATTGGCCCCTCAAAAACAACACCCGATAACTTAAAATCGACTTTTCATTTGGAGAGAGAATGAACAACTCACTAAGACGATCTGTATGCTTGAACTTACCTCACAATGATATTAAAGATAGTTGACACAAACCAGTGTGTTAACGGAACAGAAGTCCAACAGAAGCTTACACTCTAACTTACACAACACGCATAACTGAATTAATCATGTAGAAATGCCCTGTCTCTCGTCCTGTCGAGTCGTTCGCATTGGAGGGCAGACCAGTTTTGTGTGTGAGGGAGCGAGAGAAAGGGAGAGGAGACGCTGGCTCCCATCTGGTTATTGATGGAAAGAAGAAACACGCGCGCACCGTTAGCTTCCCTGGCTTGCTTATTTTCTACCACCGACACATTTTGTTTGCTCTTGTCTTTTCCGTCCTTCAAATTCAAACTGCTTCGCGCCTGTAGGTTAGGCTGTGAGCTTGACTTATATTGATTTTTTAAAAATATGTTTAAAGTTAGAATTTAGGAAACCTGTTTTAAGTTTGATTAAAAAATATAGTTTGAAAGATATTGTTAGTTCAGTGAATTTTGTCTCCTCCAGATTGTACTCAGAAATTTTATCATCATACTCTTGAATTCTATACATATTCATTGGTATATTTTATAAACACCTCTTTCTTTTCAATTTCACGATAAGATAGAAAGTCAGTATATGGCTGTTTAGGTCTCTTTAGTGAAGGGCAAGTCTCTTTGATATTGAAACACTTAAGATATTCATAATCATCACCACACTTTTGTCCTGGACCATCTTTCTTATCTCTAACCATGGCAAGCCATGCATGTCCTCTACAAAGCAAAATATATTCATAATGTACCCATAATAGGGCTTTCTTAGCCATGATTTTTTTTTAAAGGGAAGGGGGTGTCTGAATTTTTTCGAAAATGGATTCTGAATTGTGCAAATCTATAGCATGTTGGATCTCAAAGGGGGCTGGGGATTTACCCATGTCTCCCCTGGTTACGCGCCTGCAACCAGTCAATCCTTATTAGACTGTCAATAACAATATAAATAATAACATATCGCCGACGCCGTTAAGATGTGAATATCGTGGCACATTTTAAAAATCAGAAAATGAGAACGTAGCCTAGCCAAGTGGCCGAGCGAGGGACGTCATTTATTCACCCAGGACATTGACAAGGGGAAGGATCCCCCAAACAATTTGTTTGTCCAGGTGGGTGTCTCATAAGTAATATTGAAAATGAGAACGTATTGAAAATAGTAAGTAACAATATTTATAAGAAAATGAATTAGGGATGAGGTCGAATCAATCGATAGTGTGTGAGCATTTGACCACCTTATTGTTTGTTTCCTTTAGGAGGGTTATAGAGAGAACATTTTTATTGACTATTTCTCTCTTGTTTTTCACTCACGTGAGACGTCATGAGATAGTGCGTCACAGAGGGATCAGATTGTTGTCCGCGTCATTTCTGTCTTGCTGGATGGTTTTCATCCCAGCTCCTCTTCCTTTCCTCAATTCCTTTTATTGATCTGGCGATCTGTTATATCATTCTGTGGTTATTTTTGTCAATCTTGAGAAACCCGCGAGTAGAGGAAAAACAGATGTGAAAAATGCTCAATCTTTTATAAAGGCCATCGATTTTCAATGAGTTGTCTCGGTGACGTTTTCTGTCCCGGATCAGGAGATAGAAGCAACAGATGAAGTGTTTCTGAGACATGCTTAGCCCCAGGGGAAGTGCTGACGTCAGCACAAAACTGGAACTTATGTCTGACTTTTTCGCCATCGCCCCACCCCCGTCATACGAGTTTGAGGAAATGTGGTCGGCTTGAACTATATAAAAGCTTTAAGTTAATGTAAACATATGGGTTAAGAAATGTGTCAGCTATAGGAATTAGGTACTGAGATAGATACGGTTCATTATGATTGAGGTCTCAGATTTTTTGTTTATTTACATATAGTATAGGCCTACTTTTGGCCGAGTACCAACCAATGTCACTAGGTATATGTATAGTTATTTTTGTATTCTCAATAGAAATGGTCATTCTCAAATTGATCTTCCTTAGCTCAGGCACACTAAACTTGTTTGAGGAATGTTGACAGGGGGGGGGGGGGGGAGTAATACTATATTGGAGGGTATGATGCTATAGTACCGTGGTGGTTTCCTGATTTTCCCTAAAAGTATTATGGTATCAAGTATTTTTTTAAAAAGACTTAGAGGCCTCAAAAAGCTCATAAGGAATGTTCAGTTTTCAAAACCAGTTATTTCACAATGAGAACGACAATTGTTGATGATAATACTAATATCTTTCTTTTCCCTCATCAGTGTAATGTCATTGATAAAAGAGAGATGTTATTTCCCCTGATTTAGAACATCTTTTAACCTTTATTACTTTAAGTAATTAAATACTCGTGGTGTTTGTTTTAAAAAAGGGCGTGTGTACTTTAATGTGTACTATAAAATAATCATAGTACAAAATAAAATGGTAAATGCTTTTTGTCTAAAACTACTATGGACTACATACTCTCTAGGGCTACAACACAAAGTTGACATGTAGGTTGAAACACTATATATTATACTATAGGTGTTCTGGATCTACTACACTTGTTAAACCTTCTTAACGAACGAAAAGTTTATAAGTTTAT
Source organism: Clione limacina (assembly GCA_032362205.1). Classification (NCBI taxonomy): domain Eukaryota; kingdom Metazoa; phylum Mollusca; class Gastropoda; order Pteropoda; family Clionidae; genus Clione; species Clione limacina. The sequence continues at coordinate 6,226 of JAUUEB010173659.1, forward strand.
CCGCTTGGTTATGTATTTTATTTCATGCTATAGGTGATACACTTGTTTAACGAACGAACGTAAATCGGCGATGTGAGTGTTTGACCCGGTGACCAGTAAGTAAGTAAATCCGCGGTAATGTTTCCCTGTGCGAGTTTGTCATGCGTGTTAGGTACTCATCTTTCATGAGAAAATCGTGCTTGCCAAACAATGTAACAGGATCAGGTTTCGCCTTAAACAAGCTAAATCAACCAGTTAAATAAGTTGGCCAGCTGTCTTAACTGTTCTACAGTCATGCATGGACTCGAAGCTGTGTAACTACAATTCGTAGTTTAAGTCCATGGTCGACTCTGGCACATTACAGATTTCAAAAGCAATACCAAGCGTCTTGTCATGTTTTTCAGGATATTCACTTTTGAAAACAGTAATAAAGAAAGGCCACCATGCAATTCACTAGGATTTTTGATAATGATTTCCATTGGTTGACGGTCATAACCAGGGCTGTTGAAACTTGAGCAGAGGCGTCGGAAGGAGATAAGGGCAAAGGGGGGCAGCATGTCTCAAAAGGGTATCTGAAAACCTTGTACGGCGACTTTATATATCACTGTCATTTTATACTCTTGCTTAAAGCACGCACAGTCATAGGCTATTCAATGATTTAAAACACTTCAATGTCGGGTATTGTTTTAATACTTTGAATAATTTTAATAATATTTATTTTGTTGTTAATGTTGTATTCAATATTTAAGATGGTATACGTGAACAGGGGCGTGTAGTTGTGTTATTTGTGTAAAGTTCGTTGACATATTGATATTTTCACACCCGTCACCCGTGACACTTCAACATTATCTAGCTTTATTATATGAAACGTGGAATTGTTATTTTATATATCTCTAAATAGAAAACGTCATGTATGATCCCTTAATGGACGGCTAACGGACTGTATCGAATTAGTTTTTTTCCTCCAAAATCAAGATCATGTATCTGAGAAAATATGTTCTTACTCATGCGGCTTGCAGTTCATAGACACTTGAATGGCAACGAAAACCTAAAGACACCTGGATTAGATATCTTGGTTAGCAAACAAGTTTTTTAAAGTCTTTTCAAGTTGTCAAAGTTCTTTATTAATCAGTTCCGATGACACATTACTGGCCCGATAATTTCTCACTCTTGTCAATTTTTCTTCAAAAGGGCGCCGGATTATTCAGATTTATAAGATTGCACTAGCAAATACATTTATATTTGTCCTTTATTGAGAAAGTCACATTCGCACATGAAAAATCAAAGGCTATCCCCGCTGCCCCCGTAGCCAAAAAGTAAAGGGGGCGTAGCCAAAAGGCAGAGGGGGGCTCCCCCATAGCCAAAATGCAGAGCGGGCTGCCCCCGTAGCTTAAAGGCAGATAGATTCGTTGCCCCCATTCTCCCGTGGCTACGGCGCCCCTGTTACATGTTTGTAGCCCGATACATAATTTAAATCAATATAAGAATGTGATATTATAATTTACGAGAACTGATGATCAAAATCCTATATGACAACCGCAATTTGGCAGATTTTCTTACATAACTTGACTACTCATGGAGAGTAGTATCCCAACATGTTAGAACTAATACACGTAATACTTCTCTCTTTCATTTAAGTATGCCCCTAAAGAGTTTTAATTTACTCATTGCTTATTTTGTTACAAGTATCATGCTCTTAATGTACTACGTACTTGAGCTAATGAAATAATGGAGCTTATGTGCATGTGTTTGTAAATCAGTACCGAACCAATCAGCGCATTTATCAAATATTTGCATTGTACATGCTTATTTGGAAGCCCAATTGCTATCAGCAAATGATGAATATTATCGTCTTCAAATTAATGCAATTTTATATTGTTTGATGTCCCATTTTTAGCACTTGTTGAGTTCATCATTATTCATTTAATTGAAGCTCGGTTCTTGAAAATGTATTTTTGATGTCATCTCATTTTTATTGACAATCGATAGCAATTTTCCACATTGCGCATTCTTTGGCAGCACAGGCTTGTGAAATAATGTAATTTCAAGAGGGCGACGTACATTTCACGTTAATATTTAGGAATGAAATAGAAGATGATTTGTTTGACATACAATTCGAGATATTGGAGTATTGGCATCACACCTCAATATATACTGAGTTGATAGGGTTACATCAGCATAACTGTTAGAAACAAAATTAATTGTTTGTATGTTGGTGTGTATGCGTGCGTCTCTGTGTGTTTGTATGTAGGGATGAGAAAGATGTATGATTTACATGTCACACGAGGGTGATAGGACCAGTATTGGGTCTCGGAAGAATGCGGGTAAACGTCTTGGCAAACACTCAAAAATGGGATATAAATAATATATTAGTTTTCGGAGGTGGTTCTGTTTTGATGGGACTCAGGTTATATTTTGTTTGCCTCCTATCTATCTTTATTTATGGTTCTAGCTTTCTTGCTCTTGTCTTTATTATTCTTACTCTCTTGCCTTTTTGTATTATTTGTTCTTGGTTTTTCCTGCTGTTTTCTTTCTTCTTTATGTCTCCACCATATTATCGACCTGGAAATGTGCCACTGGGTCAAAGGATGTTGTTGTTATGTAGCAGGGTGACAAAACCATGTCCAATTACCAGAGTGGCTAATTTGGTGTCGTTGATGAAACAAGCCACATGTAGTTAGGTGCGTGACACAGGCCATGTCGATAAATTCAATACTAACCATGTACACTTAGATGAGATCATTACTGTGTCTCGAATGATAAATAAAGATTGTTATGTGTCTGGAGTGTATTGCCTTGTTTACCTGTGTTTATTATTGCCTGTGGACAAAAGGTTACACGTTTTATTATACTTGTTTGCAATTAGAGGGTGGGTTACTAGTACAGACGTATCTTGTTTTGTGTAAAGCTAATTGGTCGTAATTTTTGTCTTTCACCTTCTTGAAGATATTATATAATCCGTGTTTGTCACGTGTTATGATTTGGCACAGTGTTCTGAAATCATACGGGAAGAATGTGGAATTTTTTGTCAGTTCGATTTATATTTTTAAATGTGCATACAATAATTAAGTTGCAAAAGCGAGAGGATTAGAGAGTTATGGGTAAAACACAACAATTATAAAGTTGTGTGTGTGAGAGTGAAAGATAATGAGAGGAGGGAGTGAGAGGGGTGAAGACAACGATTATTTGATGGAGAAATGAGGAGTTTCGAAAGGCGGCTGGCTCTAACAATATCAATAATTCAATGGTGGGAAAGGGAGGGTGGAGGAAACGAATAAACAGGATGAAAGTGATCAACCTACACACATTATGCAGACACGGGCTATGTTGTTTTCAAAAGTCAATAGTTAGTATGGGTACATGTTACCTGTAACAATTATTGACGTGACAGATACTATCAATACAGTATCAACTATCCACCTTCACCCTACTATCTCACTTAACAGTAATATTAGCTCACTTTGTAAATTTGATTAACCAAATTAATTGCTGATTGTATATAATTATGACTTGACAGTTTTTTAGCCGCTGTCACATCCCTGCTATTGTCACCGTCCTGACCTTCTTCCTTGCTCTTGTCACCGGCCTGACCTACTATCGTGTTATTTATCAAGTGTTCAAAACGTATTACTTACCGCGAGCTTACAAAGCGTTTGATCAATATGTCATTTTTTTAAGTTCATTAATATTGATTTATGAAAAAGCATTAGGTGATTTTAATTGTTTAAATTGGCATTGTGAATGTCGTGAACGACGAAAAATGGTATTGATATACGATTATAATGAGTATAATTACAGTGTAAAGTACGTCGCTGCATAAATACGTAAAACGGTGATCAGGAGTACAGTTACGATTCGTTTGGTATATATGAATAAATCAAATTTATGTCGTCACTCGCAATAGAAACGCATTTTGCATTTTTTTCTTTTTCCTATATATCCGTCTTGCTTTCAAAAACAGTTGCCATTTCAAATGTATTAATCTTATAATATACTTTTTACGTAGGGAAGTGATTTTTCACTCTTTTATTGTTATTCATAGTCCTTTTATCTAAATTTCAGTTAATTAAATATTAATATTTGTGAAGCCTCCTGTCTAAAAATGCCACTTGTCGCACTTTAAAGTTTCGAGATATTGCCTTGTAAATGTGTAAATAGGGGCTGCGCTGTCCTATAATATATTTTTTTTTACTGGATTCATCAACCATTTTTCTTTGTGAGAAGTAAAGGTTATGACACAAACTGAAGATGTTGATGTGTTTAATTCGCTCTTTGTGAGACAGATGTTCTTTTGAAAACCTCAAAACCTTGTTTGTTTTTTTACTAAACTTTAAAAAGGTCATTACTACCCCATTTTTCATCGAAATGACATCTTTTTTGTTCCAGATGTTCATTAGTGTTTAGATACCAACAGTTTTTAAAAATAAATTCTCTAAAGTGGTGGCCCTTTTCAAGGAGAATGTCCTAGAATGAGCTTGTTGTAACATTGTTTCAAGGAGACGTTTATAACCCGTAAATACTAAATCAGTTCGCAAAAACAAAAATGTCACAAGTTAAATTGTGACGTATCCAAAATCATGTCAAATACATAGACACTGTATTTATTCACTGTCAGACTGTAGTTGCAAGGCTGGGAACCGATTGAACTGAATGCACTGAGATATTTTTCGTGTTTACTTTAATTTTCCTTTATAGCTCTTTCAAGTATTTGCGCCAAGAGAGAATTTTTCAAAGCTTCGCCTTGCAGATTAACTGGTTTTGTCAGGTGCTATTCTGGAATTCTGCCAAAATAGTTTCTTCTCATCGCCTGAGTATTTTTAATCAATGCTGTTATTCCTCAGCCGCTAATATATTCAATCAAATTTCTAATTTTCTTATTATATTATTTTGGCAGGTGGATTGAGACCTTCAACATATTATGGTAGAATATATCGTCGAAAGATATACTTAACATATTTTACATGATGCCATTCGTTGGCCGTAAGCTTACAGCTCGTGCATCCTACGTAAACGAGACCGCTTGGATTCGAACACCTGACCTTCAGCGGGTTGGCTGAATTTATTCATTCTATATCTCATTTGATAAATTTTCTAAAGACAAAAATCAAAATGTTATATTACTCACTAAGACGCTTTGGTCGGCATTGAAAAGAGTTTAAAAAAGCTAGTTAGTTATCCTGACCTTTTAGATTACACCAAGCATTATCTCCCGCGATTAATGCTTTTTCAGATGGGTGGGTCGAAAGTTCATCATTTTATGGACCGTTCGTCATCTTTTATCTGTATATTTCAAGGCTACATTCGATTTGCCCGAGTTCTTCTCTCGACCTCTGATCTTTGTGTTTGTCTAAAATGTAGGCCAGTGGCCCGAATATCTTCTACTCACGCTCGACATAGCGATATGATGCTGCCAAAAATACAGGATTGATGACGACAACAAACGTAAATTAGGTTAAGATGTCGTGACAGCTAACATATTACTCTTCTCTTACATAACCTTCCTTTCCTTCTTATATCCATTAAGCCTATTGATTTCGTTTTGTAAAAGTCTTTCTTTCTTAATTAATTCTTTACTTTTTAGTTCTTTTAATTTATTTTTGTCTGCCTGCTCTACACCCCTTCTCCATCTTGTCCCTCATGTTGTTTTACATCCACTATCTTGTGTGAGTGAACCTTTAAGTTCAGGTGTCATTTGTTTTTATTAAAACAACATTTTAAGAGACGGTTTTGCTAATTGTTGTATTCATATTTAACATCTAAACTGCATTAGAACCATTTCGTTTTTACATCTTTTTTTACCCTTCTTGTACAAATCGTTGGTTAAATGCTCCTGTCAAAGACAATCAACTTATAAGAAGTCAAAACAAACTTCCGTTTAATGGTGTTTGCATTTTGTTCAGGTTCACAAAAGATATTCAAATGTCAGATATTGATAAAAGCGTGAATAAACCCATAGCAAAGAAATCACTTTTTTCTTGGCGAATAAGCCTGGTTTGATTATGCTGCCCCAGATTCTTTTCTTCTGTCTTTCTTCTACTTTCATATTATCTTTTTTCAAATTTCAATAACAGGGCTTGCTGCGTGAATTTACTTCCCTTGAAAACATACAAATAGTAAATTCTCAAAAAAACATAGCAAAAGAAACATGTTGACAGTATATAGATTCTCTCTATAGTAACAATAAAGTTTATGTATCTTGTCTTTTCCTATTTCAGTGTCGTGAATTTGTTAAAGCAGGAGCTCTAAAAGGAAACAACCCTGCAGATGTAGTTCAGTCATGTGACATCACTTTCACCTGTGTGGCAGATTCAACAGCTGTCAGAGAAGTGAGTCTGTTTTTTAACCACTTTTATTCTTTGCCCCCTACCACAAATGATTTTTTGTGTGTATCACACTTCCAAGTCCAATCTATGGCTCGCCATATAAACAAGGACTATTAATTGATGATAATGATGTGCAATGCTCTAGTTGAACTAAGTTTTCCTTGAGTAATTAAACTACTTGTAGTGATTATTCCATGTCTGGTTGTAAATATCAATTAGTATTCAAATATTCTGAAACCATATAAAAAGAAATGGACATGACTGAGGTTTTATCATTGGGCTTTGAGGAGGAATGCAAATTTGTCTTATTTTTGCCTTCTTGATTTGTCAGTTTAATTTCCTTCTACGCTGTATAATTCCTAGGGTAATGTTAATATACTTTTGCTTGAAATCTCATTTTGATTTATTAACCACTCTTCCTCAGATTATGTTTGGAAACATGGGTGTCCTTGATGGTATATCAAAAGGCAAATGTTATGTAGAGATGTCTACAGTGGATGAAGAGACTGTGCAAGATGTTGCTGATGTATGTACAACTTGTTTTACAGTACAACTTTTTCTCAAGGGCTCCCATCTTTTTGTAACCAATAATAACCAGGGTTTGGTTTAATTTTAATTTTAAAGTGATTTTTATGATTAAAATGAAAAAATCATTAACTTTTTGCAAACCAAATCCATGATTTATTCATATTTTGTGCTTGTGTTAAATCAATAGTTTCAGCTTCCCCTCAATAAAAAGCTATCTGCATCCTAAGACATAAAAAGTAACAATCAGTTTTTTGATCCCTTAACTTAATAAAAATTAAAAAAGTCAAATAAATTAATTTTTTTGGAAAAAAATCGCCAACCCTGATAATAACATGCATTTTATAGTAAACTTGCAGTTCTTTTTCAGATTGTTTCTACTTCCCAGAATTTAAGCATCTTCCTTGGGGAATGCATGCATCAATCAGCCTTTTATGGAATAATTAAAATTAATGATAATTAAAACGCTTCCGTAAGGGTATTGTTTAACAACTTTTTTTTCAAATTGGAAAAATATTTCCCCATTCCTCTTATAACTTTCTTGAAAGACCTGTTATTTTCTTAGTGTTAAATATTATTTAGTAAGGGGTATTTTAGAAATATACTTGAATATCACAAGGTGATAATGGGTTGTTTGACACACTGTTTAACCTGTTCCTTTTGGTGATGTGATTATCAGACAAAATGTTCAGTACCGTACACTCTTTATTATTAAGACCCCAACTTTTAATAACCACCAAACTTGTATATAAATGGCATTGTTTGAAGACACTTTTTAACATGCCATTTAAAATCTTGAACCTTGATAAGCACAATTTGTCCCATGAAAATTGACAAAAATGTCCCTCTTTGAAATTAAATGCCTTGAGATGCTTTTACTTTAAGGTACTTAGTCAGAGGTAGACACTAGTACTGAGATTCGATACTCGTGAGTAGAGTATAGTATTGACTTTTTTCGAGTAGAGTAGAGTACTGAAATTTTCGAGTACTACTTGAGTATCCAACCTCGAGTATCAATAGTAGTGCGAGTATCCATGAGTATCCACAAATTCGATACTCGAGTAGTACTTTGAAAAAGTAA
>JAUUEB010173770.1:0-14132 GCA_032362205.1 Clione limacina
GGAAAAAACAAAAGTTATGCACATAGAAGGAAAAGAAAGCCAGAGCAAAACATCACAATTTATAGAAAAAACTTGGAAATGAACAAGATTTCAAATAATTTTGTCTCTTTCAAGACTAACGATAGCATATGTACTAAAGACATCAAAGCTCGTATAGGCATGGCAAAACAAAAAATGACACAACTAAACAAGGTCAGGAAAAATAGAGGCATCCCAAAAGAATTGAAAATATGTCTTGTCAAATGTTTAATCGGGCCAGTTGCTGTGTATGGTTGTGAAGCCTGGTCACTAAGGGAACAAGAGTTCTAACAAAGTCATACATCAAAGAGGAGGCACATAAAGCAAGACCTGCTACTAAGCCTCTATAAAGACTACAAAGAGAATAACCAAATACAAGCAGCAAAACTAAAATGAAATTGTGAGAAAGTATGAAAGATAAAGACATGGTATTTTTTGTCTAATCGTCCAATTTCTATTTCTCTTGAGCCTCCAAAAACATGTATTATGTCTTCATATTTCTGTTTGAAATTTAATTTAAGTTTTGAAAAATAGTTTAAATATGTAATGTATAAAGAGCAAGCTAAAGGAATCTAGAATGAAAATGGCACACAAACATAATTTCTGACAAGAACATATTAATTGTCAAATTAAAATTAAGGTCAAAATGAAACTTATCCCACAATGATGATCCACTATTGAAACCACTGGACAGTGTATAAATACCATATTGAGTCAAAACAAACAAACTAAAAGTTTACCATAACATGTCTTCTATTTTTATTTTGAGGTTTCTTAAAAGTTAAGAAATTAAGTTCAAATATTATTGTATTCAAAACTAATAGCAGTTACAAAAAATAAGTTAAAAGTGTAGATTTTAAGAGAGTTATTTTGTAAACTTTTGATGACTAATTTAGTCATCTGATACTGTTTCATATGCCCATGTGTTTGTTCTGCTTCCTATCACCCAGATGGTGGCCACTATCAATTTAAAAAAAAAAAATACTATACACAACAACAAGAAGTCAGTTATCTTTAAATTGTTTTCAGAACAGCTTACCTTGTGATCCTGGTGTATCTTGTGGGACTCGTGGTCAGAGAAGTCGCCTGAGCTACCAACGCTACCCTCCCTTGACAAAGCAGTGTCTCTTACAATGCCCCTGGCACTTTGGGTCAAATCCTCAGACACAATGGGTATGCCTGCTGCTCTAGCAGCCTGTGCTGAGGTGGCGCGGTCTTCCACTGTGTAACTCTCAGCAACACTGTTGGCTATGCATTTAAAAGAAATAGACAGTTAAATAGTGGAAAATAAAATTAATTATTCAAAACTCAAAGCACATTCATTCATCAATTAACTAATCATAATCAAATGTTTCTAGCAGTAAAGGTAATGGAATTTTTTTCTGGATGGTATTTCTTCTTAAAACATTTGTTTTACTTTTGATTAGTGACAGGGTAGATTTGAACACTTGACCTAGAAATCCGCTGAACATTACAACGGATTAAACACAAGGATATGAATCTAGGGAAATTAAAGGTAAAAGGGTATTTCCCTTCCACAGCTTGAATGTGGATGGGGACCTTGGTATTAATATGTTAGCTTTCCTTGTGCATCTTTTTGATTTGGCTGTTAGAAGATTGTTCATGTTCAAAAATATATTGCTTTATTGTATTGAATGTTGGGAGTGTTGACCAAACAGTGAAAGAGAAAGCTTTTGAATGTGTAGATATAGAAATTCAAATTCCTTCTTAGCAGATCTTCAAAACTTGTGGAGTTTCAGTATCCTTAGTTTTTATCTTTCTTTTTCTTTCCCTTTTCATATTTCTCAACTTGTCTCAAAAAAATCCAGGCTATCTAAAACCCCATTAACACAATGCTTCATAACCAAATAATAATTTTCCTTTAACAGACACTTTTAAATGAAATGACAAGAAAATTTAACGATTCAAAGAGAAAAGAACTTTCTTGTTATGTAGAAGAAAATATAAAAAACAAAGTGAGTTTTCAACCAATTCTTAAACTCAATGCAATTATAATGAACAAGAAATCAAAAAAGTTTAGTTTGCAACTGAAATGAAAACAGAACATTTACAAAGCAAAATAATTAGAACGGATTAACAATAAAGATAAAGTCTATTGGCGTACTTCTTTTAAAAGGTATTGTCTCTTCTGGGGAAGGAGAAATAAAGTGAAAAGGGTAGCTTTTGTTGCTGTTTAAAATCATAACAATAAATGAATGAAGCTGTAATAATAAGAACAGAACAGTGGTATAATGCAAGAACAAAATTAACAGCATGAACAAGATACAATACAGAAACTGAAATAGGAAGAGAGTTCTTCTGCCTCAACACGTAACTGAAAGAAACACAATTTTGCTGTATGCTTTACTATAGTGCGCCGACATTGGATAAGTTGCATATTGTCTCAAATAATGAAAATATAATAGTTTCAACGCATGCACTGACAAATCAGAAACCACTTTGCGCAAAACCACATACTCGCTCGCAGAAGAAGGCAGACAGAATTGCAAAACGATCAAAACCTTTGAAATCAACTGATATCTTTGACAATGTGATAAAAATTGCAGAAATTTGCAAGTTCACAGAAAACTTTGTTGTTGTTATCTAACCAGTTGCATTTGAGCTTTCGCTCTTCTGGATAAAACTTTGAGCCCTGCTAAAAAAAACTAATCTTAGTCACTAAAAAAATCTATATCAGAAATGTTATTGCCTGCTCTATCTTTAAAATTCTGTAAAAGTGATTTTTTAACAAGTTCAAATATTTCAATAATTTTGTGTGCAATTATAAAATAAACAGTGACACAGGTCAAGGTTACCAGCCTGCTCTGAGTTGAAACATCTACCACTGCATAGTAAAGCCTCTCAATGGAAATAGAGGTTATAATAGATGATGATGAATTTCAAGGATCAATGCAAACAAGTACATGATTATTATTGAAAGGACAACTGCTTTTTTCAAGACACTTACCAGCACTCCTAGCAGAAGTAGGCGGTGTCACCTGACTGGACTGCGGAGCAAACACATTATTTGATGCAACTGATCCAACAGCAAAAGCTTCGTATGGACGATCTGTGACCTGACGCTGGGCATGTTCACCTCGCTCTGTGTACCTGGGAGACTGACTTTCACCTGAAACAAAATCACAAGTGACAATAAACTCAGAATTTATGGTGGTATAAACGAGCTAGAAGCCAGGGAGTCTTTTTCAAAATTCTCCATCTTTCATACACAAGTTCATTTGAAAAGTGTCTCAAGCAATAAACTTAGTTCATTGGAGAAATATTTCAGTAGCAGGAAAAAGCAATGTTAGGACTAACGTCAATTGCTTGTAAAAAATAAAGATGTAAGCAAAAATTTAAAACAAACAGGGAGAAAGAGCTTGTAGTGATAGTCAAAGCTCTGTTTGTCTTGTTAACTGTAAATACTTTGATATAGTTAAGCTCTAAAGAGACCTGTAAAATATGAGTTGATAGAGCTGAACAAGTTTTACTTTAGTGATTTATTCACGTTTAAACTGCACATCAAGAAAGAACCATAAATTATTGCAGGTTTGTTTGTTTCGTTCGATGACACTTACAACTCTAATGTCAATTTTTATTTGTTGACTTACTTGGATTATGAAAATGAAACATGTTGACAATTTTATTTACTTGTAAGAGAATGTAACTAACCTATTGGCAGTGGAGTGACACATGTCCCTGTAGATGAGGAAGTGGAGCTCATGGCATCATCATCACCGGATGCCGATTGGAAGCCATTGAGAGTGGACATCAAATCAGCGGAGGGTACAACAGGACCAGGTGACTGAGGCTCTGTGGGGGACTTCTTTCTGCGTGAGGTTCTGCCGAGAACACAGTTGACAGGACTACTGATGCAGTTTGACAAGATCTTAGATAAGTAACTGAAACAGTATATGGCATCATGAACCTAGACGCATAATCCTTCAAAGACACCCAAAGCGAAGCAGCACGATAAGTATCAGCAACTTAGGAGGCGGCGTGCAACACTGAAAAGTTTCCAATTTTCGAAAGAAAGATGATTTCACAAGTCTTCAAAATCTCAAATTATCCCCAAATCCTAGATTTTGCCTCAAACTTAGGGCAGAAGTAAATTTTGATTAGCCAGCTTTAAAAAGTTTTTAAAAGCTCATTGGTCTGTTTCTCTTTATACATCAATTTGCTCAAATTCAAGGTTGTTTAGCGCTTCATAAACTTGAATCACATAAACTATCAAGAAAACCTATTCTATTTTATCTTGTATACCTTGATAAACTAACAACAACTAAGAAGTCAAAGTGCAGAACTCAAAAGACAGACTAGTCAATAATAATATAATTATATTATTAGTATTTAAAAAGAGCTCTTGCCATGACAGGCTCAAAGCAATTTACAGTATGTAAGTACGTAACAATCAGAGATGATAACTCGTCCCCCAAAAACATTTGGACATTTTAGTTTTTTTATCATGGGAAATAACTACATAAAAATTCCACAGAATTACAAAAATATTACCCTTTAAAAATTCCTTAAATCCGGATTAATCCTGAAAATTATCATCTCTGAATAATGCTCCAAATTTTGCTCTTTATGTCATCTAGCTTACTCACCAGCCAATATTAATGTTCAGAAAAAATTATATACAAAAGACACCAAACATTCAATGAAAGAGTGAAATCCTTGCAGAACATAAAAGTTACAAGACCACTACCATGCACACAACTAGGGAAAAGAATTACTAGAATCAAAACCCTAAGAAGGGGTACCTGGAAAGAAAGGGTGTAATAAATAAAGACACTATATACAAATAGTTTTATAGTGTATGTATTGGTCTGAGCCTAGTTAGTCTTAGAAAAGACAAAAAACAGTTATGTTTCTAGTTTCTAGTTTATGAAGCGCTAAACTTATGACCTCCAAGGTCAAGCTGTTTTTACGACAATTTGATTGGCTGATTTAAAACGGTTAAAAATACTCATTAAAAGACAAAGACTCACCTGTCCCCTCTCTCCTCTGCCTTGGTCACACTTATCTCCCTCTCTTTGGTGGGTCTCAATGTGGCAGGCATCAGAGGCTCTGGCCTCACCAAGGACGATTGGTCATAGGACGAAGACATCTGCTGGGGTGATGACTGATGTGGTGTAGCAAAGCGAGATGGCTGGCCAGATGTGACACTCTCCAGTTCCATGTAGTCTGGATGGTTGGAGTTCATACCTTGTCTGTGGAGTATTTATCTAGGCTTGAAAAAGAATCATAAATCATAACAGCCTTTCAGGGACATTATGCATGAAAGAAACGTATCCTCTAGCACATTTTTTCATCATTGACGCTGAAGATTCAGTGTAACCAGTGGTTAGTCTACCAAGTTTTCACGCATTTGGCCAAAGGTAAATAGAAATGTACATTCATATTCTTCTTGAGGGTATCATAAGGTACATCTTTAGAAAACAAATTCTGGTATTTATTTCCCTTAGATGTAAAACTTTGCTTTCTGATTTAATGTTAATTGCCACCTTAAACTTTTTGGTTATTTTAGTTTGCCAGATTTTACAGGTAGATAACATGTTGAACATCTTACTTAAATATGTTCCTTGAAATCTTTTCAGGTATCACCTCTTTGTGAGATATGATAAATTAATGTGTTTTTTTATTTATTTTTTTTTTCAAACTTTTGTCTTTTCGTGTAAATTAGTTAAAATTAAAAGCAAACAAAACTGCCATTGAAAACTTTCAAAAAGGTGTTAAGTGAGGTGCCAGTAACCCTTTTACTCACCTTGGTGTGCTCAGCTGACTGAGAGCAAAATCCAGACTTTGGTCAGCATTCAGACTCTCATCAATCTCTGAGTCAATACTCACATTGGCTAACAGTCTACCGCTGGTATCAAGTCTGAAAAGGTTAAACAAAGAATAAAGGATTCATCAATATCATTTTCAAGTAAAAACGTAATCAAAGCAAATTTTATAATTTATTATTTTGTTAGAGCACATTTCTCTGACAAAGAAAAATCTGAATCTGCACAAACTCTTCAATTAGTTATTTTAAGCTATACAAATTTGATTCAAAGTCATACTATTGTTGTTTGAAAAAAATTACAACACTATGGCATATAAGCTATTGAAGCAAGCCCCATAATAGGCTCACATGGGTATATCATTTTCTAGGTAAAAATAAAAGCAAAATAAAACAGGCGATGAAACAAATAATGCTTTATGCTAAAGATACCAGTCTATGGTACCAAATTTGAATAAAAATAAAAGTGAAGTTTTCTAGTTGAAGACAAATAGGAGCTCCACCTTTGAGAGATTCTCTGGTCATCTTGCCAGGCCAAGACAGATCCACGGATCACATCCCTTTCTTGTGGCGAACAAAGAGACTGAACTCGCCGTCTGTTGTTTCCCCCTCCCCCTGATCTTGATGGCGGGGGTGATACTGCCATTCCTTGATCGAAACCATCTGGATACTGCCCACCGCTGCGTCTATTGCCTGACCGCTTTGGTAATAAGGGTTGGTGTGACCTGAAGAAGAAAGAAAATAAATGTTGATAAACAAGTCTTCCTAAAACTCAAAGTCACCACATGAAATTAAATGACTTACCTTTTTCTCATGAACTGAGACTTACAATCTACAAAGATCTTAGATACTTTATTGTGTCCCATTTATATCCTGTTGAATAATTCATGAACTACTAATTTGATGTTTATCTGAGTAACCCTGTATTTTCGAAACATTTACTATAAACTCCTTTCAGATGTAGAATCTTAAAAAGGTTATTTTAAGTTTGTACTTTAACAGAAAGTAACAAAATATCTAGCTTTTTTTTCACATACCTACCAAGGAATAAAAAATCTGTGTGTTGCTTATTATAAAACTTTCAATGAGTTAAAAATCTTTGCAGACAACTTGGCAAAAATAATAACCCTGCCAACATGTCACTAATTCTGTAGAGCTACCCATTATTTGCAAACCTTTGTAAATCACATCTTGTCAAAATATTCAAAACATTTCAAAAGTTGTTATAAACCGACTATCAAGTAAATATCTCTTTTTCATGAAGCATGTCAAAAATATTTTTATCTTTAATGTGAGCTTTTTTATTACAGCAATTGTAAATTTTGAACCAGCTGCTGAGTATTCAGGCCAAGTAAGGTTGTTTAAAACCTAGAATGTAAAGAAAAGACTGGGAAGATATAATTTTGTATGATTGCTCCGTATAACTAATGTTAATGTTTAAACAAAACAAGTTATGACCAAATCATCAATAAAATGCGATGAATTTGTGCAATTACAAGATAAATTATCACAAAAAAGCAGTGACATTTTACTTAGAGAATAACACACTGAGTTTCACTTGTATTTTGAGACAGGTATGAGTGTGACTGTTGCTTTCCTTAAGGAATAAAGTAGGTGACTGATCATGACATTACAGACATCGTAAATGCACATCTTGTTGACCTCAGCATATGGAATTTTACTGAAAAACAAAAGTTAAGTTTTAACAGAATTTCTTTTAAACGGAACAAAATTGTGCTTCCCCAAAAATTTGGTTGGAGCAAGTTTGCCAGTAGCTTTGGGTTTGTGGTTATCATTGGATGTCACACTCAGACTCTTCCTGTTTCACATGTTTGCCAAGGCTTTCTGATGTCTATGTTGATACCATGTATCGTAAACACCATTCTGACTTCAATACGTTATAGATCAATGATACACTACAGAAGTCACTGAACTTGCATATAGAACTCAGAAACTGGACTTAAATGCTTAGTGATGGCATGCAGAAAAAGAAACAATAACTTTATAAGATGTATAACAAATTCCCTTTTTTGCTAACACATCTGACTGTGGGTTTCATATCTTTCAGATAAAGAGTTCAACAGAAGTGATTGCAAAAGTTTCTCACCCAGGACTGGCGGCAGGTCCACGATTCAAGCCAAGGTTATTGGCTGTGTCTTCAAAACTTTTGTGAAAACTTTTCTTAGTAGCACTACTGATAGGAACATTGGGCACAATTGGTGAGGATCGTTTACCTGCAGCTGGCATTGCTGAAACAAAACAAAATAAATGTTTTTTTAATACAAAGAAAAGCAAAGATAATCCTGAAACCAATGTACAATAAATTATTGAAAAAATGGAAACAAAGTCAACCATTTCAAGGCTGCCTCCTGTATTGCCAGGAACTTTTGACCATAAAACAAAGTTATTCTTTCCAATCTGTTTAACTTGTCTATTGTTGCCACTTGTCTAAGGAAACTAATATTGCCATGGACAATGGGTGGCCTACATATACAAAATTAACTGTCACTGTAATATTGTCTGTGAAGAAGCTTATAACTTGAAATAATTATAATTCAAAAGAGGCAAAATTGTCCTTGTCCAATAGACAATTGTTACCCATCCTCCATCCACAAGACATATTTCATGAAATAGGAAATGATTTAAAATACTTAAAAAAGTAAATTAACAAAATTGGCATTAAACATTTATCTACCAGTGGTACATATAATTATAAAAAAAAGACATCACAATTACACAGAATTATTTGCAAACTCAAAAGGTGAGCTTAACAAGGGACTCTCAGAGATACAATTTCATACAGACATGAAAACAATATAAATAGGGTAAAAGTCATATAATTATCTCTCAATAGACATTATGGTCCCTTGTGCTTTGTACACTTTACTGGTTTATTTCTTGCAACAGATTAAAACTGGGATACGATACCTTCAATCCTTTTCAGTTCTCTAAGGACTCCGCCCCCGTTGATCATCTGTGCACCAGGACCCTCAAAACAGTAGAAAAGATCTGCTAGGAAGGTGAGTATGTTGACATGCATCCTCTCATGGGTGTACAGCAGGTCCTCATATGACAGATGGAAACATTGCCAGGGAAGATGAGTGCGACAGAACTGTCCAATCTGGCGCAGGTTGTGCAGCGAATCAGCAATGCCTATGCTTTCCTTTACACAGATATCTGGTCAAAGAAGATAGATTGGAGATTGTCATAAGCACAAATATAAACTGGTTTTATTTCTGTCCTGTCTACACATGGTTTTATTTCTGTCCTGTCTACACACAGTTAGGTTTATGATCTTGCTTAAAGCAATTTGCTTCACAATAATCTGGAGGGGGAGTTAATATTCTTATAGTTTGATAGAAGCACAGTCATAGTTGATGTTTTTCTGGACTGTTTTATCAAGAAATATAAAAAAAATATAAAAATATTTGCATGTTTGTACAAGCACTGAAAATGCAAATATAGACTGTTGAATTAGAAAAAAAACAGTAGTAACCTCCATTTGGTTCGCTTCGATGTACATTTATGAGAATACACACAACAAAACTGGTTTGATTTCCATTCTGTTACTTAAGATACTATTCAAAAATCTTAAGATACTGCAAGCCTATTAATGACTTTTTTAATATCATCAACATACACAGGATATAACAGGGCCTTACCATTGATGTCTAGCTGGTCCGGTCTGTAATAAATTATCACAGCTGCCACATTACATCCGTCCCCTATGTCCCTCATTATATCTTGCATGGGCGGTATATCTACTGGCTCTTTGCCTGCTTTATTAACTGTGCGAACCTAGTATGAGATAAAGTAGAAACAAAGAAACAAACATAAATATTATGTCTTTAATCGTAATACAGATGTCATCATTTATTAAAAACAGTTTTTATAGTTTTTCCCTATATGTTAAACCTGCCTATGGTGGCCACTTGTCCAAAGGTGACCACGTTTGTCATGCACAATAGGAGACTAATTATATAATTTTAACTGTCAATACATTCACACAGGGGACATTGTCACTAATGCTTAATGTTCAATAAACTTGCCATGGCGGCCACTGAAATTAAGGTGGTAACCTGTAATCATAGCCCATTATAGCAGAAAATTGTTGGTAACTTTTCCCTATGCACAGCCGGAGTCTAATTATACAAGTTTAACTGTATACGTGCACATACAGACTGATCGAAGACATTGGGACATTGTCACTAGCAAAATGAAGTCTTAATTTCAAAGAGCTAGTTGATCTGCTTTGAAGTCTTTCTTTCGTGGGCTGGCTCAAACAATTGTGTATTGGATGATCTTTAAATGTCTTTGCTATGGCATGCATCAAGGCTCAGACAAGGGTCAAGGTCTGACCTTAACAGGTGGTCAAAGTTCATATGTGACTTCAATGTTAGGCCTAACAGAAACATAATAACATAAAGCCAAAGTTTCTTATTTCCATAAAACCAAGGCTAGCATTATTGTATTGTAGTGTTTTATACTGAGCCAAAAAGATGCAGACAAGTTTTAACCACAAGGGGTTTTTGACATTATCAATTCTACTTGCAAACCCTTTTTGACAAAAAAGAAAGAATTTAATATTCAATTAACTAACAAGCAAAAAATTAAATAAATAGCAACAAAATAAACTAAAGAGAAGTAAACAAATATAACTGTTGAATGTGTACAGCTCCAAAATAACTTCTAAACTACTTATAATGGAATAATTCCTCTTTAGTAGATTAACAAACTTATTTTTAACACTTCAGATTTGTTACAGCTATAAGAGGACCATTTTTTTAAAGACAAAACCTGACCTTCTGATTAGACTCTCCTTCCAGCACTTGTGTTGTTAGTGGTACACCTTCTGTACCTAGTGAGACACACACTTTGTTGATCCAGAACATGAGGGCCTCGTCAGGACTATCTGGCAGTTCACTCGATGCAGGGAATGCTGTTATTTTTCTGTTAATAAAACCGGATATTGTACTTAGATAAAAATGTGTGAATACACACAAAATTTAAGCTTTTGACTTTTCAATACTGTTGGAATTAAGTCCCAGGCTACTCTTTTTATAATAGGATTAATTCATTAACATAAAATCATCAATTATCCATCATTATCTTATAATTGAACAGCATGCAAATATATAGATTAATGATTTTTGACCCTACAAAGAAGAAAAACAATATTGAGAGGTATAATTAATATACAAAAACCTGACTAAAGTAGCCACCCTTTGTACCTACTGAAAGTGGCATCTTTAGATAGGTGGTCACTTCAGACAAATGTGGAATTGTAGACATTTTTATTGTTCAATTTTCAAGCTAAATAATACTGATGAGTAAAAAATTTAAAAACATTGTGCACGTAGAATAATAAAGATGCATCAAATTGTACAATATGTCTTTGATCTACATGTTTTGTCTTTTATTAGGCTAAATCATTCGATCATGATATCTGATGTTATCTTTTATCATTTGCACATTTTTTATTGAATCAAACATTAATGGACCAAGGGATTACTATTATTTTCAGTAAATATATATGACCTTGACCATGGACAGTCTGTTTGTGAATTGAACATAGACTGATCATGTCAATCAGGTCATCACCTTTGTTTTGATTTACCCTCAATAAAGGTAGCCGGCACGGCCTGAGTTAATAGCCCTTAGCAGTGATTGTCTCTCATTGCTTCACAGCCCATGGCTAAGAGGTCATGAAAGACTGGATGAATTGTATCAAGGGGAGGTTATTGGTGCCACACAAGTTATAGTTACATCGTCTCCAATTGTCACTTAATTTGACTAGTCAATGTCCAAGATGCAGGGGTTATGATCGTTCAACTGTGCCAGTGTCTGACTTTGGTGTTCACTTTGATGCCTTTCATAACCGTTGGCTCAACCCACTGTGACTATCTAATGTTCACTATGTTAGTGTCAATCAAAGCTTGTTAACCTCCATTATTGCCTGTTTTGGCAAAACTGTCAAGAAGATTTGGTCCATCTGGCTAGTCTCTTAAAGCATGAATTTTAAATAGGAAAATAGGGTTTGGTACCTTAAAAGACTGGCCATGACCACATAAGCCAGGTGGCTCCTTGAGACTTAAAAAATCAAAGGGAAAAGGACTTACGGCAGGGTTAGTCAGGTGGCTGTTTACTCATATTTTCTAACACAAACTTTATATTATGTAAAAAGCTACGTTTTTATGAGACTCAATAGTCGTGCGGCAAATAACCAAACATCAACAAACAAATTTCTGAAATGCCATTCTAAGAATTGTTGAAGCATTTTAAAAGATATCCAAATGTTATAGCCACCTTGGTCTTGTGCATGATAAGAACACAGAAGCAAGCAGCTGCCTTTCTTACAAAAAAAGTGATGAGGGGAAATTTTAAAAAAATATCACAAATGCAGACTAAAAGCTGTCCCTATAGCTTTTCTTAAAGGAAAAGAGAAACTAGTTTGCAAGATATCCTCTACTTTGACTTATTATTCTCAGTCCTAATCTAGAGGTTGGAAGTCTTTTCTTCATAATATAAAATATTTGATGGAAGTGGGTAGGTCCCAACAAGTGTATGACAGAGTTGTGTCCCTTACCTGACAGCTTTGACCACTTTCTCTACACTGGTCACCTCACAGATGTAAGCTCTCATTAGGGCATCCATCAGGGACAAGTGCGCTTTCTGGAGAAAACAATGGACAAAACTCATTAATAAACAGAAACTTTCTTTGAAAGTTATTGAACAAACTAAAAAGAACCAGTGTACAAGCATCTAAATAAAAATTATGAAGCCTTTCATTTGTTTCCTTCAATTGCTATCAGGTTGAATGAAAAACAATGTGGTTAATTTACTGATTTCTGTGATAACAATAGCAACAGTATAGCATTTTTTTAAAAGATGCTTAAATATCAAAATAATTATTATTATAAACCTATATTATGCAGAAGTGATAAAAATTATAATGTTGCCTATAAAAAATATACTGGCCCTGAACAGAAAGATGCCCCATTCGTCTCTGACAAGGACATTTCTTGAGACAATATCCAAAGTGTGACCTTATATATTTACTTTTATGTGGCGTTGGGATTTAAATGATCTCACACCTAGACACATAAGCAATGCTGAAACATCAAAAGCATATGACACAGGACAGCTGTACAAACCAGTTTAAAGGGAGCAGTCTGCACCAGCACCGTCTCTGTCACTGCAGTGTCCTGCACATCATCAATGTAGATTCCTTTACGAGACAGCACCTGAATTATGCTCCAGAAACCTGAAACAGATAAATCTTCCACTTCTAAGACTAAATGAGACAGGCATATTTCATTGTTTCCATAAAGAAAGGTCAGGTAAGGTTGTAAATGTTTTACACACCCATCGCAACACAAGACATTTTTAGGATAGGTGTGTTCCACATTGTTTTACACACCCATCGCAACACAAGACGTTTTTAGGATAGGTGTGTTCCACATTTACAACCTAACCAAACATCGAGATATTGAAAATGATAGCAAATCTAACCTGGAACCTTAAGAATTTAAGACTGAATAAAGTAAAGAAAACAGTATGCATATTAAAATACAAACAAGTGTATTGTATCAAATTACTATGAAAAAACAAATGTTGATTGAGCTGGGTTTGAGAATGAGGAAATAAGTTCCTGAATGAAAATTTGTCTTTACATAATTGGAGTTTTTCCAGTCTCAGCTTCATTGTTTAACAAAATTGTATTTTCCGCAGATCATTTGCATTGTAAATTAGAGTACTAAATGTTTTATCAACTGATTGTACCACGCTAAACAAAATTTAGATTCTTAATCCTGCTGAAATTGCTATCAAGTGCTTACTTTAACTACTAAACCCATTATTTTGCACTGTCATTATGGCCCCTTTGGATGGATGTTTTTTTTTTTATCTTGATGTTGTTTATATAACAATAGCATTCAGGGAATCGGAGCCGCATCCCAAATCTCTGGCTCCAGCATTTTCAAATTTTCGGCTCCGTCTCCAGCAAATTTCGCGCTCGTAGATGAGTTTCGCGAGCCCAGATGAGTTTTGCGAGCGAGACTTTACAGATTGACCCAATTAACTCGATAAGT
Source organism: Clione limacina (assembly GCA_032362205.1). Lineage (NCBI taxonomy): Eukaryota > Metazoa > Mollusca > Gastropoda > Pteropoda > Clionidae > Clione > Clione limacina. The sequence goes on from JAUUEB010173770.1 coordinate 13,894, forward strand.
GGTAAAAAAGGTATTAAAATAAAAACCCTTATATTATCTGTTTTATAATTCAATATCATTTAAATACTAAATCACATTGTTTATATCAAGCTTTATGCATTTTTTCATCATTTTTAGTACTATTCTTCAAAAAGTTATCATATTATTCTTTAAATAGCCTGGAGCCGGAGCCTCAGGTCTGAAATGCTGCTACGGCTCCAGCTGAAAAACCCTTGGCTCCAGCTCCACGGCTCCGGCTC
>JAUUEB010173881.1:0-14130 GCA_032362205.1 Clione limacina
TGTAAATAATGCATTAATCTTTCAATTTTAAACCTTTGAATTTGTTCATTTAATGATTACTATTTTTAGTCACTTCTCAAAGACTACTCGCGTAGAGTAGCTACTCTACTCGAGAAGTTACCATTAGATTTTTTTCGAATAGCTACTCTACTCTACTCGAGTAGTTGAAAGTGTCCAACTTCTCTACTCTGTTCAAGTAGTCCACCGAACAACTCGACCACAACACTGCAAGGGGGGCAGTTGACAAAAGGGGGGGGGATATAAAAGGACATGAAGAATGAAACATTGTTGAAATAAAAATATCAAAATAATATGGGTAAATTTCAAGAACAAAAATTTGATAATAGGAGCAGTAAAACAATGAACAGAACCATGTCACCATATGTAAAAATGATAATAACAAAAGCTCAATATTTGTGGTCGGGTCCGTTAAAATAAAATTACAACGCTATTAACATCAAATCAACTTTGAAAGGGAGCCCAAACACTAATTCACATTAAAGAAATATTGCAACCAGCGTTAAGACAATCCCCACGTTAATATTTCAAGAAAACTACTCAAGCAAATCCTCTGGGGAGTAGCCTACATTATACGACCTTATACGTTTCGCCCTCTGGGTTTCATTCAGGTTTTTAAGAAACTAACATAATCATCTGTTTTATAATTATATTTCTTGTGTAATGATGTTATACAATTTTTTTTAATGTTTTTTTGGGGGGGGGTTCCAATTCAATGGTGAAATGCCAACAACTAATAAGAACTGCAGGAATAAAATGTTCTCTCGAGCACTTTATTTATGTAGGTCGACGAACAGGTCTTTGCTCGTTCATAACGTGGTGTATCACTCACCGTCTACTTCCATTTTACATAAAATTCAATGCTTTTATTTTATCTATTTTTCAAATGCATAGCAAAGTTATGTAAGACAAGTCCAAACGCAATATCTTCTCCATATATTTGCTAGATTGTATTCACTGGTTTACCTCCGAAAGCAAAAAAAAACTCATAACACTACGTAAGTACTTCTTGTTTCGACGACACCGACCGACTCAAGAAGGCATCATTTTTGGAAGTGACGTCATAGCTTTGTTTGCCTAATAAAATCAATAACCGAACGTTATAAGGTAATTCAATTGAGAAATCATCAATACATTTGCACCTACGTAGTTTTAATTAATATTTCTTTAAAAAAAACTAAAGCTATAATTCTAACGACATGGCATTTGAATCAAACAGGATGAAATAACATCAAAGTCAACAATCTGACAATATGTACATGGACTGGCTTTATATCTTCACAGAACTAATCACACTGATCTTGTCTTAACTTGGTGGGAAATCAATCACACCTTATATCGATTATAGTGTGAACTTTGTTTAAGTAATGCCAGGAACAAATAAAGATGTTGAAGCAAGCAAACATTCGTAATCGCTAACTCGAAATGTTGAACATTCGCAAAGCATTACGTAACATAAGAATATTGTGTTCCTCCTCGATTAATCAATCAAGCATCTCAGGTGGGGGTCAATCGATAATAATAATAAAACAATAATATAGCGCATTTCCCGGCCCAACGGCTAGCCCAATGAGCTTAAAAATGTTATATTACCCCACAGGCACAATGGTGACAAACCTGTACATTCTCAGCCTCCTAGGAGGTATACAAGGGGCCACCCGTTAGGCACCTAGCCTTAGCAATCTTACATAGACATTCACTGCCTTTAGTCGGCTTCCCAATTGTATAGTAGGGGAGAAATATCCTCAGCTGAGACGGGTTTCGAAACCGTGGCGTCCTGCATGACGACTCTGCGTGACAGGACGACTCTTACCAACTGAGGTATCTGATCATTCATCTTAACAGCAATACCGACATCATTTGTGGAACATCTCGTTTGTTTTACTAATGTTTGTTTCATTATACGTGTTAAAAAAACGATTTCCTCGAAAATGTACCTGTCTTCTGTAATGTGTCTGTACCAAAATTATGTATATAATCTGTGTTTAATCTGAACTTGTCCACAACAAGAAAATAATTGCGAAACTATGTTTCGATTTCTTCTTCTAAAATTCGTCACCTGACAACTAACTGTCAATTCAACGTTGATTATCCGTCACATGGTGGAGGATTACGTGATCCCCGTGTTGATCATATGTCTGTATGTATGTCTACAGTCTACAACCACGATACTCACAAAATATATAACTTAGTTATATGCGTGAAATGTGCTGCAATGTTGTAAAATGACAAGAAGGAGATCACTGTTAAATCCAGTAATATGTGTGGACAATTGACTGAATAAAAAACAGTTTTACGTATTTTTCTATCATTGTTTGGTACGCATCATAGTCTGGAATTAGGGCATTATACATTGTGTTACATACTATTCGTAACATAAAGTGGGAAAGTGGTAATTTAAATTCCCGGTGCTGTTTTTCTTTACATATTGTCTTTAATTCCAACTCAGTTATACTGATATGGTGTAGTAAACGCCTCCACACATCTCTACGCTCGATATAATATACTAGCAGCGGATTCCATCGACGCGATTCGTGAAATAACTTAAACTTTAACATTTGGCGCAGTGCGTCATTAATCAGTTCGAGCTCGTCATACGGTCTGCGCTGTAATGTTGATCGATTATTCAGGTTATTGGGTGTAATCCATTCGTCCATGTAATTTACTCTGACATGGTGTAGTAAGAAACTCTTTTATTTTACATCCTGTCGGATTTGTACTATTTCTGAAAACTCATGTTTCTTAAGTGTTGGTGGTGAGAGAGACCCAAACACGTTTTGTCCCTTGCCGTAACACAGATTGAGAAGCACCGTATAGTTTTACAATATTAATTTCCCACTGTTTGCATCAGGGTTGTTACTTGCCTCAACACACGTGGTTTAAGTTTTAAGTGATTAAAAACTCACCCAATGGTTCTTAACATAATAAGAGCCAATAGCTGTCCAAAACGAAACAGACGAAACTAAATACTGTGATTTTGGAACACACTTATCGGCAAATTGAGAACTTCTGGTAACACAACCAATAGGGCGATTCCTTTAGACAGACTACTATCAAAGCAATGTAAGATCCATAATTAACAACCCTCTTCACGGCGACCTTTGAACCCTTAAACAATGCGAGCCCCCTACTCAAAAGACAATGGGAAACACTGAATGACGATCGCTTCACGATAACTGTATGTAGATTGTAGATAAACGAGCTACACGGCCTACAATAAAGAATGTGATAGAAAATCACTGTCAAACAATCGCCATGCGCCGATACGTAAAGTAAACGTAGTTTGAACCGAGATGACATATGCGTGCTATACTATGACGACTTGTGTACAAGGTTATCGTCTTACAAATTGGAATCAATTAACATAGATTATCTAAGCTAAAAACTTGCTTAGGAAAACAATGATGATAATTATAACGCTGACAATACCTCAATAAGCATACATTGATAAGTTGTTAATTGTTTATAACAAGAATAAATGTGGACCGGGGTATACCTAGAACAAATAGTTTCTACACTTGACAGTTAAATAACGCACCACTTTTTAATCGGAGATTACGAGATAACCGTTCAGAAATGTATTTGAAATATCGTTCCTGTGCCATTTGACTCGGTGACTGAATTAACTCCTATGTTGGTAATTTATTATAAGAAAATAAAAATGAAAACTTGAACGAAAGTATGAAAAACTCGCTTTTGATTACTTTCCGTCAAAGAAGCCGCATTTGTTTACATGATTTAGTCTTCTGTTATAGAAACAACATATCTTATGGCCAAGATACAAATTCTGACGGTTATCTAGCAATCGTCTTATTAAATAGAAGCTATAGAAACTCTTTGGCCTAGACTTTTAAAATTGGTAATTAGTTAATTTAGAATTCTCGCTTTCATGTCTGCAATGTTTTTACGACTAGTCTATTTCTATATCTATCTTGCTATGCCAGTCATCTCCCTTGCAGAACCACATTAAAAAGTATAATTGTAACTCGGGTCGCCTTCAGAACGTAACGCTATATGTTAGTTTTGTTATTCCTTCCAAGCTAGAATTAACTATATAATCAAGATAAATGTTCACTTTATGAACGAATGGCAGCAAATTCAATTATTATTCCAAACTTTTTGTCTTTTAAACTAACACGTGCTGTTAGATATGAAAGTAGGGATAGCCTGATGCATGTCATCGGGAAACTCGTCCTTAGACTGGTCGGCACAGTATACCGTGACTGGGTGGGATATGCGAGTAGCGCTACACTTTACATGATATATATGTGGAGGAACGTAAAAAGGTCCAACAAACACCGTCGCCGACATAACCCACGTTTTTAGAGGAGTAGTTAAACAACTCTACAAAATGTATTAAACATTCGAACCCGAGTGAATCTAAATTCCACTCCAAACCACAATTCCGCGTTTTTCAAGTAAAGAATACTACTTGGCTGTGCATTATTTCCTTCGTGTACCCATATACGTCTCTATACTAGTACAGTCTTCAAAGGGGTATGTCAAAGAAAGAAAAAATCTTGGACCATCTTAAGTTTTATTTCCACTTCCCTGTTAATCTCCTTTGATACCGCTCACCCTAGAGATGTAACAGCATCTTCCATACAAGATTAGAACAGACCTGAAGAAATTTCTAATCTGTTTGATGAATAAAAATATCATTTACCACGGGCTATGTGTTTTGCATTAAAAGCTTTCAGTACATCCAATAGCCTCCTCCGTTTTCAAAGACCGATTTCATCATCACAGAGTAAAAGGGAAGTGAGTCTATGAAATGAGATCTTCGATTGCGAAAGCAGCAGAATCGATTATCACAAGAAATCAATCAACGTCCAGCATACAAGACAGACTGTCTGAGAGAACTAATACCTTGCATCCACGCAATCACTTCTACAACTAATCCCATCGTCCATTGTTGTCCTTTGTAACTGGTCAATTTCATCACCCTTCAAAACTCTGGCCTTATTCTTAGCCCGACGAGAAAACATCGCACGCGCAGTCATGAATAAGCAACAAATGAATACTTTGAATAGTAATCGCGACTTTCTACAGCGCAGTCGCCATAATGTCCATTATTTGCCAAGAAAGAAGAGACCATAAAAGTTATAACATGAGTAATATCACATACACAGTGATAAAAAACGAAAAGTCATCACATTTTCTACAGCAGACCAACATTAATGTCTATCAATTCCGAAACAAAGGAAACATTGAAAAATTAATTTCTTTAGGTCTTATTGATGAAAAACAGGAAATTCATTAAAGGAGACAAAAGTTGGCGAAATGAGAGAAATAACTCAACGCCTTGCAAACGAAAAAAAAGGAAACAATGGCTCTAAACAAAAAAATATACAAATGTAAGAGCAACAAATTGTAGGGGTAAACCCATACCTGACTGCATCATAAACAGAAATCGTCAATTTATAGAATTACAATCAAACTCAATATCTTAAAGACTCAAAATGTGTTATTAATAAAATAAAGGAATAAAAACTATTTTTACTCTTTAGAAAACTAAAATAAATCATTAGAGTACTCACTTTATAGCGCCTAGTGTGTTATCTTGAGCAAGGAGTGGCTGAGACATTTGAATCTGCGGAAAGAAAAGATGAAATGGATACATTCATTTTTAATATACTAGCTTTATCTCTTTTTCAGGGAATCAATTACTGCATCAACATATTGTAGTTCATATCGGCGACGATCATTTTGTGTAGACAAAATGTACTAGATCAAACAACTATAAATCATCTGAAGTTAGGATCCAGCGGTAATGATTTCGGACTTTGCTCTGATTCAGATTGAAGTCCTATGTATGTATCCTGGACATTTTGCGCACACGAACGGTAGTCTCTTAATTTGGAGAGGGTGATGAAGGGTTTCTCTCCCCCCCCCCCCCTCTCAAGTCGAGAGATGAGGCATAAGGGTACGTAGCAGAGGAGACCCTTATATAATCAGTTTTACATGGTGGTAAAAAAGTCAGACCATTTTGTGTTTTCTTTCATTTTGTAAATCTTCCCTTCTGGGCCTAGTATACATATAAATGGTTAATGGCACACTGTAGGAGCCTATAAAATAGAGGTTTAAGAAAATAACCTGACCCACACTATAGCGAGGTTTTTCTCCATAAGAAATATAGAGTAGGAACATTAGAGGAAATATGACGATGAAACAAAATATGTACTTAAGAGAGACATATGGGGAAGGAGAAAATAGCAACAAGGAGTTGTTTATTGCTGTTAAGTCTGACAATTACTTAGTTGATCCTGAAGAAAATAAGAAGCTTGACATGATAGATCAGATAAGAGAAACTGGGGACAGTTATTGTGATTCCTCTCTGGTAGAAAATGCTGCAACTGACGTAGCATACTCAAACAAACAAAATGTTAGACAATACTACTCTGAACTCATTGACGTTCCAAACCAATAATGGATGACACTGAGGTAGGACGGGACTACTTCGTTAGGTGGACTTTGCAGAAGATGTGCAAGACTTTTGGAACCATGTTTCTACAACTGTTGAGGATACACTTAGTCTAGCACAAAATGTCACAAAACTGTTAAGATATGGCCAGGAATATACCAGGACAATATCTAAGCCATTATCAGTTGAGTGTGTTTCCCTGACAGTTTTAATAGAACCTGTAGATATTAAAGAGGAATCAAATGAGAATGAGGAAGAAGAAATAGAAACAGCATTGGATGGCGAATCTTATGAGCTAGTGATAAGATCTAACCTAAGAAGTTTGCAGCTCATGATTCTAAATTTGTACAAAATTGTTTGAACAATCTTCTAAAATATGTCCAAAGACTGAATCAAATCCTTGCCCCAGAATCTGAGAAAGATAATAACAAGATAGAAAAATGTAAAGGATATCTTTTACAATGGGACATGAAACATGTTACAATTTGTTATCGACTGTATATTATTTTAGCCAAGGCACAACATTGTGTAACAAAAATCAATCAACTCGAATGGATGTATGATAAGAAGATTGAAAGAATGAAAACGGATCTCAGTGAACGGAGAAATGGTTCAATTGAAGGCCATTCAAGAAATAATGAGCATTTTCTAGTCAGTGGGATTTTTTTTCAAATAGAGTATTAATCGAGAATGCGCCTAAAAAGCACACCAGTTCTGCAAAAGATAAAAAATGTCAGTAATTCAAATGAGAACATCATTAAATAAGGAAAGGAAATTTTGAAAAAGAGTGTGCATCTAGGTTGGTTGACAATATGGACAATTGAATAGGAGAACATCATGTGGCAGATCGTAAAAAAGCGGTCTTTAAAGATTGAGATGAGGGCAAACTAGGAGATGTCTTAAAAGTAGCCAATGAATTAGGGAAGCAGTGTGGTGACCTAAATGTACTTCTTGAACAGTTATATTCTTTAAAGAAAGCATTTCTGACAGCTCATTGCAGCTCATTTGTAAAAAAACAAAAAAGAGAGTAACAGTGTAATAAGGTCTTCTCAGTGTAACAATTACACTCGTCAGTGTAACATCTGGCATGTCTGCTTTCCCCTGCTAATAAAATTGACACAATTGAGTTTTTTCCTATTTGAGCCATCTAGTTACAATGCCTCTGTATATACTATACATCAAAAGTCTGCCTGAAATGTTAAATATAGAAGTGGGGTGATCAATTAGAACAGCTTCCCTAATTTGAGTTTGTTATTTATACATTTCAACTAAATAATTAACTATGTCACAAAATGTTTATGGAATCAATGTTCATGAACAAATTCAATATAGTTTTATTATAAAAACATTCAATCTTATTATGAAAATAACATGACAAAAAAGTATTCCTCCTACCAATAAAAGTGGAGAAGTATTAATCTCATTAAACCCAAAAATTAAATATAAAGAAGCTTGACCTCATTGGGTATGTGGGAACGTAGCTACCCACTGCATGCTAAGTCAACAGAAAGACACAAAAGCTCAGATGAAAGTGGTATTTGAAATCCAGCAACCTACATCAAAGCTTTACAAAATGCAATATCTCTTATTCATGTACTTTGAATAAACTCTCAAAGTACATCATTTATATTATTTTTATAAGAAAAACAACAACTCAGATATGGTCTTAAAAAAAGATCAACTAATTAATCTGTGTATTTAGCATAACAAACACATACAAAGAAGTCTACACCAGTAAACTGTATTATTGTTGTTTGTTACCTTTTTGAGAATCTCTTTCCTTTCCTCCATAACTTTCCTGTCATGCTTTTCTCTGCCCAGCTTTTTTCGTTCTGTTTTCCTTTTTTGAAAACCGTTGTTGTTTATTTATTCTGCTTCAATGTTACACTATTATTTAGTTATTTACAGTTTAAGCATACGTTGTTTTTAGTTGTTTAACTACTCTAAATTATTCTATCGAAATGAGCACGTTAAGAATACCAGCCTATCGTCATGGTGACATATTGGGGCGTACAGAATGATGTTTATGTTAATGAAATAAATACGAACACGTATATATTAGCATTAAGAAATGCTTTACCGGTCGAAAGATAAGGAACACTTTGTTGTTTGACACCATCATTTGTGCTACTATAAATGTTTTTTTTACATCCACACAAAATTACCCCAGCAATATCAGCCTGAAAATGAGCAGAAATAGGATAGCGGCTGTCGTTTTGAAAATTCTAAGCAACGGAAGTTTGCGTCTAAACAGTCGTTCACGCCAAATCATTCGACTTATCAACGTGAAACAGTTTTTTACCACGATACCAAACGTTGATTACTCGTACATATATCACGACTTCAACCATTTTTCAATTACTACATTGGCGTAAATAAACGTATGATGTACATGGTACATATTTTAGCAGCTTTGTGACAGATCAGCAAGATTTATAGGAAGTTATCCATCAAAGCTGTTGCTTTCACAAATTGCCAGTGCAATATATGTATCTTTTAAAATCAAATCAGACAGTTGAAGTATGTATCGTACCATGTGTGCTTTACGTCTAATTACATAAACCTCTGTGTCAATTTAGGACGTCTTATGATAGACAAAACAAATATGGCAACATTCATTTTATTTTGCTTGTTTTAACCATTTTTACGGAACGATAGAATCAAAGTACATATATATGTTTTGCCATACTGCACGTGATAATTAAATTCATAGATGAATGAGCTCAAAATTAAAGATGCGTAGACGTCACTGAAACACAAACGGTAGATTAGACTGATAACACAAGTCACGTGACGTTAAGTTGAACGATGGATGGTATTTTTATGATACATGCCAAATTAAAATGTAAAGGAATATCGTTAATGAAATAAGAAAATTAAGAAGATGTCCTCTTGTTTGTAATTACCAGTTTGAAATCAGTAAACGCAATCTCTATAAGTTCAAATATAATTAATTGCTCTGTTTTGAAGATTCATGTGTTTATAATTACTTTGAAGTAAAACTAAGACACACAATTGTTTCAGTTGTCACATTCAAAATCAGTTATATAAAAACTTAATAAAACTTAAAATTCCATGTTCAAGGACAACAAATACTGTTGTTGCATGCAAATACATAATTATAGCCGGCTTTATAAAATGTGAACTAAATATTTGAAATTGTTGGTGTCGCTCTTTTGGCTATGACTTCGACTTTGGGTAATATTCGAAGAGTTTTGTAAATATTGCAAAGTTCATTGAAGATATTTTTCCCGTATATGAGCATAACTTCACTTGACCTAAATCTAAGTTTATTTTAAACATTCTTTCTTATTATGAAAAAGGCAAGTGGAAAATTGGCAGAGTGCCACTTGTATGTTTTCAGGAGGGGTACTGTTCTTATGATTCATGCTGTGAGTTTTATCGCGTAAACACATGGGTCACATCAGACTTCATGTTGAGAGAAGGGAAATATAATCGCGTCGAAGAATTAAATATCAAAATGAAAAATAAAAAGGCCTTGGTGGTGTAAGAATATTATCAAATAGCTAAACAAGTAAGAAGACACTGTGTTTAAACTGTTATAAGATGGCAAGTAAAATATTTTTTTTAATGTGCCTTTATAGTAAGGTAAAATCATGTTAATTGTTTAGCATCAACACACGGCACTGTATTTGTCATAGAAAAAAAAAAAGAAAAATGAGCGGTTCAAAATGTTACATTATGTAATATGCTCAGACTTAAACAAAGTAAACGATGTATGTACGATATGAGAGCTTAACCTTTAAGCAATAACAAACAAAGCAAGAGGTAAAATCGCATTAAATAAATAATATGACATCTGTATCTTGAAAACATATAATGTGGCATACACGCATAGCGTGGAAGATAATCATTATCACTTGTTTAATGATATTGACAGTTAACCCGAGATAACTTATATTATTTGCTTCTTATTCTCAGTGCAGAAAGTTCTAACACATTGCAATGTAATTCAAGACGTTCCGAGGTTTTTGTTACTGAAAGTCGCACATTGGCTAGTATTAGCTACATTGTTAGCGCAGCTTTCAAACACCTATCTGGATGCTACGATTGGATGTTAACGTAAATAGATGTGCATTATCTACACAATTCTTTCATGAACATGATGTTTTTAAGGAAAAAGTCACGGATACAAACTTACACGTAACAAAAAGATAAATCGCATGTATAGATTTGTGCATTAAACTGAGAATAAAAAGAATATTTTCTAAACCCTTAATTTCATTAAAACAACACGTTTAACGCACAATCACACATTGTGTTTGTTTTTGTTTGATAATGTGTGTGTTTGTTTTGCTTAATAGTTTTCGGTTGTGGTAGTTACTGGTATTTCTGGTGATGCTGATGGTGCTGTTGATGGCCATTTTGCTGAAGATAATTCTGCTGCTGTAATGATGATGCTTGTCGCATCTGATGAAAATGTTGCTGGCGATGTAACGCTTATCATAATTGATCCGAAGTAAACATGATGAAATGTCAGCTGAGATATCTATAATGAAACGTATCGGCTTCTATCAAAACTTTTCATCAAGGTTTATAAACACGTAATCTAAATTCTGCTACAACAAGTTTAGTGATAGCTATAGCTTTATATCATTTATAAATAATAGCGCCAAAATGGGAAAAGGGGTGACTTCCTTGATGAATTAATCAGTTGTATAGAAAATACCAAAAGGAAACTAAATAAGGGGAAAACCATAATTATCTCTTCACGAATTGCAAAAAAATGATTAAAAAACGTGGTGATTTGTATTACAACTAGAATTTGTGTGAGTGGCTGAAATACATAACGAAATTAAAACATTCTGTGTGCCAATCCTGCCAACATTGTTTTTGGCTGGGGTAATTCTAGTCTTCAGTAATCGCTATGATTAATGAACGAAGAAGTTAAGCTGATAATAGATATCACAAGGCTGAAATCATAGGTAGAAATCAGATAAAAATCGTCATAAAACTGGAACTAAGTATTTATCACTTCAACTTTGCCAGACCCCAAAGACCACAGTGATATAAGCAGTGCTCACAGGCGTTCTTTGCATACATATCGACACCCACTTAATGCCTTAGTCCCCCTTATCTAGGTTTTGTAATACCATTCATTTTTGTTCTTATTAAATTATTTGAGTTGATTGACTAAAGAGATAATTATCAACCAACATATTTTGTAACCATATGGTTAAATTTGACACAGTTTTGAAACTCAAGCAAGGACGAATACAATTTAGTTAGGAGCAAAACAAGTATTTGGGAAAACTACCTCCACAATGGACAGAGATCAATTATCATAGTGATGTGAAACTGAACCGACAAATGATATCAAGGAAAAAACGAGAGGGAAGTCAACACATAAACAAATACATGGTTGCACGAGCAATATCTCTTTTTTAAAGCAAAGTTTTAATAAACAGTCGCTCGAATAAACCATTATAAACATAAGTACCAGCCGGCTCAAGCTATCTAATCTCCGTACTATTGCACCAGAAACTGATATTGCCACTGAAGCTTATCAAAACGTTCTTCGATGGTTAAATCTGTGATGTAAATCGCGTACATTCTAGAGCCGCTAATATAGGCTAGGTATGTAACAACCCAGGCGTCACTCATTGGTGCGAATCATGAAACGCCTTGAGACAAATATCTTTATCATTCAGTAATATTTGCCTTAAACTCCAGATTTTATTACTCAGTCAAGGTCACACGGCGCATACATGCACAGATCAAAGCTTTGGCAAATAAGTTGAAACAGGTGTATATCAAAAGAACATCCTCTTCGAAATATGCATTAACTAGTTATATCTGGCAGGCGAATGTTAGAACTTTTCATGGTTAATAATTTACAAACTGTTTTGAGGACCACCATTAAGACTACATGTGCAACTTTGCATTGTACAAACATAAGTGCTATGTTGAAGTGGTTAAGGCATTGGAGTGCGATTCAGGGTTACGTGGTATAATTTGGTTTATCACAAGATTCGTCAAAACAAATCAGACCTCAGTAGTTAAACTTGTTACACATGCAAACACAATATTACGAGCATGGACGCTAAGATTATGGTGGTGAAGTACCATATTACACACTTTTATTTATGATACTGTCGAAAGATGGATGCGTTTTGATGATAATAAGAGCCGTTGATCAGAAGGCTGATGTTCAGAAAAAACGTATTTAATTTTCAGACAGTTGGTAGGCATGTATGATTTATATAACAAAGAAACACAGAACGAATTTCACAAGAAACATCAATTCGTAGAAGAGGTCAATCAGATAGGTTAAGTGAAGATTTAGATGATGCAGGTAAGGCCGTTATTTTTAAGTTGTATAGTATACATGCAAATCCGATAAACGCACAGGTATGCGCCTTTCATTTGAACAACCATCGAGCAAACAGAAGAGCTGAACATTCAGTGGAACAATGAAAGACATCATACATTAAGCTATGTTGCAAAAGTAACAAGATAGTAATTCGGTTATGTTGCAGAAATAACAAGACAGCAATTCGGTAATGTTGTATATATATATAAGTTAAGGTATGTTTCAAAACCAAGTTTGTCAACTGTAACCTTTGTGATGCTTTAGTTTTTTACAGCTGTGAAAACAAATTGATAGGTAATAATAAGGGATATCATTTTAATGATGGATTTAGCAGTCCTATCTTCTGAACAAACATATATTTTAGAATGTTATTTGGTTTGCAACAATTACAAGAATAACGTTGATCAAGGGGAAATAATATGTAAAATCATCACAAGAGTGATAGTGAGGTTGTCACTCCTTTTTATTTAACTGCTGGTTGCTTGTCGATATGTTGATACTGTATTTGCTTGTGTGTTATTAATTGTGTTTTTGTCAGTTTTGCTTGATCCATTAATACGTGGTAATGCTCTAACACTTCCTAAAGAACATAAACAGTTGCGACACAGTATACTTCAAAAAGAAGTTAACTCATCAAAGAGGATATCTGCAAATATTCACTGAGAAACTCAAGATGTGAGCGTTTTATAATTATTATCTGTATAAGCGATCACCTGCAAATACGGCCAACTATCAATTATTTGCCGACGTACTGTCATTTTGTAGTACATGAGTATTGCCTGCTTCTAGACTCTGTGGATAACAATTATTTGCAAACAATCAAAAAGGTGTAAATGACCACTGCATATCATTTCGATTAAATTATATTAAGATCTATAACAAAATTAGGTTGAATAGTAAACTCCTTTCGTAACGTAAGTCAGTATTTAGAGCTATTCAGAACTCTACTAGCTTTTTAGATATTATTTACAAAGTGCAGTGGTGACGAAGATTGTGAGGATTAAATGATAACATTATCAGTCTTTTAAAGTGTATTTACGGAGTAAGAAATGCAGTTGTTTTATAAGATCTATTAAAAACACAAGCTTCTAAGAACTGAACAGGGATAAAGGATTGTATGTAACACTAACTTAACAAAGTTGACATTTTGTGAATTCATTAGTTGTGACACAATTCAATTTTTGTACTCAAGGGGGAAAAGTACCCACTTTATAATAATATATAACCTTATTTTTGTATAACTAAGCTACGAATAAACGATACTATATCCTATGATATTCAAAAAATGTAAGGTAATCAATTCTCCGAGGCGTAGCCAAAGCTAATGTAGGGGTACCACATGATTGATCCGGAT
>JAUUEB010173992.1:0-14130 GCA_032362205.1 Clione limacina
GAGAGAGAGAGAGAGAGAGAGAGAGTCAAACCCAACATAAATGTGTAATTCAGTTAATTTATTTTCATGTTTGTATTGTACGGTTTAGAATATACAAAAAGCAACTCAACAACTTAAAACAAGTTTTGTATTTTGATTTCTACAGAAAGACAACTGGAAAAAAATTGAAGACAAAATTATGGGAGAGCAGGAGTTGCCCAAAGCTGAAATTGATAAATTGATATGGAAAGCTCAAGGTCAGGAAAATCACTAGATATGTAGAACCCTGCAACAGAGTTGTGGCCTTTATCGAGTTTGTTGTTAAAAAAATATGTCCTTTGTTAATTTGGCGAACACGCTATGGTCTCATAGTTAAAGTAAGAAATATGCAATGAGAAGCACAGAGGCTCTTTTAGTGGTTCCATAAAGGCTGTTTTGTAAGTTTAAAAAAACAACATAAGTTTCAATTCAGTCAATTTAATGATTTCATATATGAACTCCACGCAGTGAACGCATCGTTAGAAGAAGGACTTTCAAATCTTGAACATAGGCTCTTCTAGATATCTTCAAAAACAGTTTCTCAAATAATTTTGTTGACATACTTTTAGTCCTTCTTGACGTCCTCACGACATTTTCTATCTAAATTTGGCAAACATTCTGTGGTCACATCGTCAAAAGTAGGATTTCCATTTTTGTTACTATTTAAGCAAATTTTTTGTTTGGTCGTGTATCTAGGTTTTGGTGCAAAATGTAAAACTCTGAGACCATCCACCGAGCGGCAGCCAGTCTTGAGGACTATTACCACGCTATATTATCTTAGAAGAAGGAAAGATTTGTTTCTTATTTGAAATGTTACCAATCTAGCCATAAATGTTGTTCTTGAAATTGAAACAAAAGTTGTAATGATGGTCGTAGTTGTATTCTCTACGAGTACACATTGTTGCTACTGTTGTTAATGGTTTGTTTTTGTTTCTAATGACGTGTGTTCTTAGATGAAGAAAACAAATGTAGAGATCCTAAAGTTTATGTAGGTTCTATTTGTTTTCCACTATTTATTTTTGTTTTAATATCCCCCCTTACAAAACTTGGTGTATTCTTATTTCTATACTAACATCAATATCTTATTTTGGAAAAAAATCGTTTCAAATCAAGCTCAATTTAAACTATAACAGTCTAAAAAAGACCTAGATTTCTGTATAAAGTACAAATGAGATCTGAATTTGTTCTATAAAAGTGTTGTTATTATTGTAGACTTTTTGATTATCACGCTTTAAATAAATTTAAGACAATTCTGAACATAAAACTGTGATGTAAATCAGTGACAAACGCTTTTCAAACATTATAGTAGAAGTCGTAAACACCAACCTTAACTACCAACTTTGAAGCTTTTTCTACCTTAGCTTTTTTCCAAATATTATTCCATTTTTGTCAGCATGACCTTAAGTCTTTGAACACTTGAGTAATACAATGCTTTTTGAGAACAACCTAAATCTGTTGGAGTCGCTTTGTGAGCATAACTGGCAAGTTAATCTTTGAGAATTATCCGGATTTTGTTATATAGTGAGATAAATGTACCCATGGGGAAAATGTCTTCTGTCTGACTTATTTTGAGATGGACAGGATTATCTAGGTACTTCGCAATTCCCGCAATTGTCCAATTTGGAATTGGCTATAAACTATTTTGCTGTCTTCAATTTCGTTGAACATTCATCGTGGGAAATTATGATTTGTGGAAAACCCCGGCGCAATCCTTATTTTTGATCTCTGTGAACTTATTATCTTGGTGGTTATGTAAAATAAAATGTAAGAACTGTGATACCTAAACGCTAGGACGCAAACTGAATTACATAGGCGTTAAACAACCTTGAAATACGGTAATTTGTAGAGCTATTTTATTCAATTCCCAAGTGTCAGATTATTTCGGGCATTCACACCTCCCTCTCATTTTGGTGCAATCTGTTATCAAATTGTTAGTCGCTTCACGTTGGCAAGTTTCCAAGGTATATTTATTCGTACATTACAAAAAAGTGCAAGACAGCAAGAAGCGTATACGTATATCTAGGGCCATAGCATGCACCACCATATTAAAGGGGAAAAAACAAGACATTGGAGAAAGCAAATATTTTTCCAGATGCGTCTTAAAATATACAATTTGTTATCGATTCTGTCAAAAAGGGCGCTGTGGTAACGAGGTCAGCGTACTTAGCTCAAATTATGTTTGGAGCAGGTGGGTGCGCGGGTTTGAGTCCCGGGTGTGCCAAAATATTTTTCAAACATATTGATTGAAAGGTTGGTTCTAACCTTCTAAAGGCAATGTGACGTTCAAGAAAAACAACTATCTATATGAAGTGAAGTAAAGTAAAGTAACCCATACTCATTTACTGAGCTTCGGGTAATCAGGAGTTAAATAGTCCGGACTTTTTAGACAACAGTATTTGAGGTAGTTTGTCATTGCTTTCCTCATCGACTTTATTTTTCGCTTGACCGAAAGAGGTTAGCTACTCGTATTCGCAACTGGCCGCAGAGTCGACGGGGGATGTTTTTCAAACACAAAATATGGTGGAGGCTAGAGCTTGAACCCGCAGTGTTCTTGGTGATAGAACGTCTCTCTAACCAACTGAGCTATGTATAAGTAAGTAAAGATAAAAGCCAAACAATGGTTTGTGTAAAGACTTTAATTAGTGTGTACTGTCCTTTAAATACCATTTTCATGCAGAAATCTGGTGGCTTGCTCCAGCTCCTCAACATCTCTAAAAGTGACACCTTTATCCATCATCTTGTTCTGGACACACAATCTGGGGATACATAACAAACAACTTGCTGTAACATTTAGGCATCACTATATTATCAAGAAGTATTTTCAAAATAAAACAATA
Organism: Clione limacina; assembly: GCA_032362205.1. Taxonomy (NCBI): domain Eukaryota; kingdom Metazoa; phylum Mollusca; class Gastropoda; order Pteropoda; family Clionidae; genus Clione; species Clione limacina. The sequence goes on from JAUUEB010173992.1 coordinate 2,856, forward strand.
CAATAATTAAAAGACTGAATATGTATTTTAATAGACAAAATCAAGTTTTAAATAGTATCTCATCTGTTTGTACCTATATTCTGATCACTATCCCAGTATAAGCCTTGAATATATGACACAGAAAGCTGTATTAATGCCAGATTTGGGAGTATTCAAAGCTATATTTCTGTGTTGATAATCTTTCAGTCTGCTGTTGTAATTCCTTTTCTGCTAGATAAAAATAAAAATATAACCAAAGGCTACACTATGTAAATACCTTAAGACAAATAACATATTACAAGATTACAAAACTGCACAAGCAGATACAAAAGTAACATTGGGCAGTTAATTTCAATTAATAATGCATCTCTCCTTTTCATTTACATGTTATAATTTTACATGTTTCTTGTTCATTATGTCTCCTTTGGGAGTATCATTTATCAATGCAAAGGGTTTCTTTCTGAAAAGAAATCACTTTTCAAAACATATGATTCCATAACTAGAACATAAAAAACAATTTTTTCGGGTACAAAGCCATTTTTTACTTACGTGTACTTTGATTTGTTAAGCACAGGTTCTTTAGATGCTTGCACCCTCTCAATAGCCAATTCCCTCACAATATTTTGAAGCAGCAAGTATTTCCGAGGAATCTTTTGCTTGACAAGGAACTGAGTACGGGAACCTATAAGTTAAATCACAATATTAAGATGTATTCAGTTAACCATCATTGCTGTATTAAAAGAAATAGACAAGAGAGAGAAACAATATCTAAAAAAATGTTTGCTTCCCAGGAAGTTGACAACATACTTGTCTTGAGTGTCTATGTTGGGATTGTTATGGTTCTAGTAAACTGTAAAGCCTATTGAGCCAGACTATAGGTTAATGTGCTAAATAAATACTCACTATAATAATTATCCCTTTTTAAAATTATAAATATCATTACAACTGTCTATGTTCTCTTGATTTCTAATTCAAAATTTGCTGTTTTCATGAGTGTTCCAAATTCTGTGCATGCACAACAGTGATATTAAAAAAGAAATACTTAATATTATGAAAATACATTTGGCAATTACATTTTTTCTGCTTTGTTCGACCGTTGCAATCCCAATTTGTTGCAAACATCTATAATCTATACAATTGAAAACAATAAATAAAAAATTATTATCATTGTTATCAAGAAGTACATAAGACTCATTGTGGTCACCTGTCTTCTTCACTGCACGGCTAACTTTGGATGTCCCTGTTTGACCAGTATGCTGATGCTTCAATTCTTTACATACTTAAGCTAACCGGGCAAGCAGAGACATCAATAGAAACCAGTCCAATAGCAGTTGAGAAAACAGGGAAGCTTAATGGGACAATCAAACTCAGCACAGTAAAAAATAATAGACTTAGCAGAAGTTATCACTCACTTTTCAATTTTCAAGGACAATTGTTGCTTATAATCTATTAAAAATAACAAAATCCATAATATACTCTAAATAATTCATGGTAATAACGCATAAATTATGATTATGAACTAAACTGACGTGGATGTTTGAGCTCAAAGACATTGTCATAGATAATGTCAACCAGACGGTCAATGTTCTCTCCTGACTTGCAGCTAACATTGATGGCCGTCAGGATGTTAGGGAGACCACTCTTGTCAGGCTCCTGGTTAGACATGAACATCTTTTGGATCAAACGCATCATTGACTCTTCAAAGTCGTCAGGGTAGTTCCTTCGTGTGGCTTTGTCTCTAAGTATGTCCAGGTGGGTGCCTACAATGATAACTGAGGCGCCAGGAGCTCTGGCCTGTACAGGAAAAAAGTAAGTTTAGAAAATGTTATGAAATGTATCTTTTTATTATATTCATGACCGTACAGCTCTTTTTTTCACTAATCCAAGAAAAAAGTTTTCCTGAGAGCATTATTATCCAACAGCCAGAGGTGTGGAAGATTATGAAAAGCCTGTGTTTGTCTGTCTGTGTGTCTGTGAACTCGATAACTCAAAAACTATACAACTTATAGACGTTAAATGTGGTAGGATGTTGTAAATGAACACGATAAAGACCCCTATTTAATTCCAGCAAAATCTGTCAACAATTGACTGAGTAAAGGACATTATTAAGTATCATTCTTTGGTACAAACATTACCACCATCACCTTATCAGAAGTTCTTCTTCCGCGTTCATGACCCTTCACTCACTTTTAATGAACAGGTTTCAGGGCCTTTCATGTGGGAATGTTTTATAAATGGTGTATTTATCAAAAAACTTGGCACACCATCTTTTCTCGAATCGGTTAAAGCTTATTATTGTTGCTACCCAAGCATTCATTTCATTTCCTCAATCTGTTTTTCTAAACATATATTGATAAAGTTAATTTTTTTCATTTTACATTTAAGTAATGATGACATGGTATAATTAGCAAACTGTTTTGTTTTACATAGTGTCGGATTTGTACTCTATCCAAGTACTCAAGTTTCTACTTTTCATTTTGCTCGTCTTTAATGCAATCTTCTTGAAGTAATAAATTCCTACAGTAACAGGATTTATTTTTTTGAGAATTGCCTCTTTTCTCGCAAAATCAAGACCCTCAAGAAGTCAAAGGAATTTCCTTTTTTTGAAGTTCAGTTTTATTTCTTAGTATGCAAACTATCAGTATTACAGTAGTAATCACATATTGATATGCTGGTTTTTTAGCAGCAACAGCCTTAATATCACTCCTGACTAACACTGGTAATTTTAAATTTGGGGCCATGAGTCCATGTTTGAAGGAATTAAGAGGTAGTGATCAATTAGAAATGAACTCCAGTTTTGATGTTATTCTTAATTCAATTTTTGTATTTTGGACATGTTGAATATGCACTTCAACACTTCTAGCTTCATCACAAAATTAGGATAGGAATTTGTGCTACACCCTACAGATCATCAAAGTCTTAAGATATTCAACTGGTTTGTGAATTAATAAAGTAAGTCTTGCATTATTTGTTGCATCAATTGAAGTAGAAAAATCTGAGACAACTAGTGAAGTAACCCACTTTGCCAGGAAAGTTTGTATGTAATGATCTTGTTGCTCATGATGACACTTTCAAGGACCTATTTTTGCCTTTATTCTTCCATTTACAAATGCCATTGCAAAGGAATATTCTACCAATAGAAGGAAACTAAACATAAATTCACAAGATCTCAGTAAAAAGTGTGTAACCACCCTTTAGAATTAACAAATTGCAAAGGTGTCATTCAAAAAGTTGTTTCTTCTAAAAGAAGGAAAGAAAACATAAATTGGTGTGGTCTCAATATAAAAAAAAAGGTTTGTAACACCCCTTTAGAATAAACATATTGCTCTTTTGAGGCAAAATAAACATCTCATATGAATGAAGCAAAGGGAAATTCCTTAACATGCCCAAGTGCGTATTCAACCCAGAAAATCATGCTCAAGCAGGGGGAGGTATTCTAGATTATTCAATACTTAAGATTTCTTACAATAAAAAAAAATAAATATTATCATATACAGCACTTTTGAAAGCTGCGGACAACCCAGATAGATTTCAATTTAGCTATTAAGAGACCTAATAAAATTAGTATGAGTGTGTTATAAGTTCTGCTTATCTCTGGAGCACTTTCCAAAAATATCCACCATTAGGACAAGTCTCCTTCCACTATTAAGAAAGTAGATATCTTACCTGAATGTTAATAAGCCACTGTAGCAAACTCTCTACCCCAGGTTCCCCTTCAATTATACTCCACACAACCAGATACAGGGAGCGTGGAGATAGGAAGTACTGGTGAGTAGCATAGTACTCACGCTGAGAATAAAAATACAATATATACAAAATTGTCATGATTAATTCAAGAACAGTTGATTAACATGGATTCTGTTTTAATTCCGCAAAAGGCTACTACAAAAATTATACTCAAAAGGCTTAAAGAAATGACCTCACACATGGAAACCTTTCTTCAATATTTGACTAATCTGAATGGGCACTCAATAATGTGTTGACATTTCAAAATCATTGGTTAAAAACTTTTTGTGCAATCAACGAGAGAGCTCAGGGTTGTATTAATTATGTGGCTAGGTATTTTTCTGAAGATGGGTACAATATTTGTTTGGAGAAATTCAATGCAAGCAAATCTATCAATCTTGGTGCATATTCAACTCAAGTTAAAAAATTAAATGAATAACTAAGGTTTAAAGCAGGAAACATTAAAAACTGACCAATCTTTACCAATGTACTGATTTCATTAACACACTCTATTCATTATATTAAAACTTTGCTAAAATAAGTGCACAGAAAAAAGTTGACCTGTCCTCCAAAGTCCCAGGTCCTGAACACCACAGGTCCTTTGCTCCTTTTCTTAAAGGTGAGTTCATTAATATCTATACCCACAGTAGATAGCAGCGTGGACTGGCGGCGAGTGTCTTCACTCTTGTTCACTCTGTCACGCCAATGCTAAAGACAAATCAAATAATAAAAGTGTTTTTGAATTAGTAAAAAAAGGCAGCAAAGAAGAGAACTGTAAATAGACCTCAAAAATGTACATGAATATTATTTTTATGCTTGAATTTATTTGAGTAAAAGAAACAAAGCACTCTTTAAAACTTACCTGAATTTAATTGAGTAAAAGAAGAAAAGCACTCCTTAAAATTTACATGAACACTTACAGGTCTGAAAGAAGGAATTATTTTCTTCTCCCTTTCATTTCTTCTTTTCATCTCTTAATTTCCAAAATAACTTTGATGTCTTTATGTGTAAAACAGACATGGGTACGAAGCCGGAACTCACGAAGCCGAAGCCCTGACACATCACAAAGCCGAAGACAGCATCTCAAAACATCGCGAAGCCAGCTCTAAAAAATAACACTAAGCCGGAGCCGAAGCCTTTGTTTTTAGAAAACTCTATAAAAAGGTTAAATCATCCTATTTCAGTAAAACAGTAATTTCAGTGTCTAGTTAATATTTTAATACTTTTGAATGGATTTAGAGTAAGAAAAACCCCTATTTAAATGAAAAAACCATTCTAGGATTTTTGGAAATATCACGAAGCCAAAGCCAAAGCCAAAGCCTCTCTTCCAAAAAAGGACGAAGCTGAAGCCTGTCTTTGAAAACAGGATGAAGCAAAAGCCTTGACTTCTTAACTGCGGCTTCACAAAGCTGAAGCCAAAGCCGGCTTCATACCCATGTCTGGTGTAAAAAGCTGCTCAAAGTATGACAGAGACAAAAGATTCAAATTAATAATTCATGAAATTTTGAGATTTTAAGCTGCACATTTTTACATTTAAAAACTCTTCCCAAAATGACAAATATAATAAATTTCCTCATTTGTTAGATGACTTTCTATAACCTGGTGTAATAACTTTTATTGAAGAGATATCATATCATGAGATTTTAAGAACCTTGATTTTGAATCATAATAAACAAAGTTCTATTCATATTCATAAGGAATACTTAAAAAAAAGTTTACATGTTATTAATTTTAAAGAAAATATGTTTTTGTCAATGATTCATCAATATTGGCACTAACTTTTTTTTATCAATTGTGAACACTAGCATATTAGCTTCATTTCCATGAAGATATACGCTAAAATATACCCATCAGTCAGAACATTATGAGAAAAAGCTAAGAGCTAACAGCCAGTCAATCCCCCATGTATTTTGTCAATGAATAGTATAACAATTGATAATAATGAATACAAACCATATATCTATTTGATTTTCCTTTTTCACAGAGCTTTTGCAAAAGTGATGTTTTTCCAATTCTATGAAAGCCAACAAGCATGAGGTTCATACAATTGTACTCTGTGGATCTGAAAAAGATATAAAAATCAAAGCAGAGCTGAGATTACTGGGTTGTTTATGAGAATTCAACCTTTTATTTTTTAATAGAAAAGTCAATCTATCAGACAATGATCATTTTATCGTTGATGAGTTCCGTATATAATAGGCTAATACATATTTCTTATACCCATTGTCTCATCCGCTAATATTTCTATACACTGTATTTATTTCTGTTTTTTTTCTCTTTTCTATATATGTCCATGTCCCTATTACCCTTTACTTCCTCTTTCATCAAACCCTTGTACCTGTACTTTTAGGCCTTTAGGCTTTCACCAATACGCCTGACGCCATTTTGAAGTCATGAATTCTGTCATTTATTCTGTGATTTCAAAGTTTAGATGCTGTTTCGAAAGTTTTGTGACTTAGAAAGATAGCGTTCCCTGATTATTTGACTCTTAAAAGGTGGCTGTGAGCACACAGTGGGCAGGGTGCAACATGGTTTAATTTTGTGCAATTTAGGTGTTTGTTAAGAGCATTATGCTGTTTGCTCTTAGTAGGAATATCAGAGCCTGCTTGAAGGACTCTTTTGGTTTCTTGATGTAAATACACATGATTCTGGGTATGGCTTTTGTTACAACCAATGACCAAGATGTTAACTCAAAAGTATAATGTAATACAAACTTTTTAAGGCTTATACAGTTTTATATAATCTAATCACAATCAGTGCTTTAAATTGATGTGGTAACAAGTTTCTTGAACTGCTAAAATCATTCATATATTTTCCACAAAAAGCTGATTAAGGTTTAAATGAATATTATTAAAAAGACTCACTCCTCTAAGACTGACTGGAGAAAACCCAAAATGTCTTTCACTGGAAACCTTGAGTTGAGTAGAAAGTCTTGTATGGCACCATCTAAGGGACATAACTCTAGCTCCAGCTTCCACAGGTTTTTCAATAGTCCAAGTTTTGGTGGCAACTGATAATATCAATCATAGAAAAAATCAGGAAACTTTTATTGTTATCAACCTTTAAAAATGTAGTGCTGATTTCAGATGGTTTTAGGAAAAATTAAATAAAACCTATGAGAAGTCATCTAAGTGATCATTGAGAATTGTTTCTTTGTATAAAATGATATTAACCATAAGATGGATGATTGCATAAAAAATAACAAACTATCAACCAGTTCTGAATTATCAGATCATTTGCCACCAATTTTAAGATGAATGTCATACAACTTTCAAGATACCATTAATTGTGGAGGTTCAAGGAAGCTTGTTGAGAGATATAAAAATGTTCAACAATTTGTGTGAATATCTTTCAATAAGGAAGATTATGGTAAGTACCTACCTAAGAATATTAGATATTTTACCTCACGTAATCTGTTATTTCCACGAAGGGAGAGAATCTTGGATGCTGCCTGTTCTAAGGTATCTAAATAGCTAACTAAAAACCCTCCTGGGTGATCTGTAGCTTTCATAATTGCTGTATGTAATAAAAAACAAGGTTTCCCTGTAGTTTTGTCTTTTAAACATATCCAGTTCAAGAAAACAAAATTAATAAGCATAACAAGAAATTGCTTTGATTGAGGAAACAACTGAATACTCTTATAGTTTCAAATATTTCCTTATAAGGCTTTTAGTGTGTTAATTTGTTACCAATAACTAGATAATTTTACCTCACGTAATCTGTTATTTCCACGAAGGGAGAGAATCTTTAACACTGCCTGCTCTCCAATGTCTGAAGGGAGACTGTTAAGAAAGTTGTTACAAAGGTTCAACTCTGATAAGCTTGGGAAGAGAAGTCGACTTTGAATCTCTTCTGATTCCATATTGCATATCTGTTAGCAAAAGAGAATTCACATCAATTTTAATGAGCAAGCAACAATGACATTTTTTACTATGTAACAAAGAGAAAAACATATTTTTTAGAGAGTCACAATCAATTATATTATGGCATCTTCAATAATATAAAGAAGTATTTATGCCACTTTGATGAACAAAGTTGTCAAATGACGACAAGTCACATTTACAATAATTTAATAATAAATCATTTAAAGGTATGGGGCATCGACAGTTTTTTTAAATACACATATAATAATAAAAATAATAATAATAATATAGATATATAATTTATTTATTCAAAAGGTAATAATGGCAGTGAGCTGAAGGGTGACAGCTCAATGATCTCTGGTCCATTACAATAAATTCATTATTATTTTTCATTCTACTCATAGCGATCTAGAGAACATGTTTGCTACCCATAAGTTTAGCTTTCAAGTTAACAAGCTTTATTTGTGCAAGTTACTGGTGGGCTTGCTTATTTGTAGAATATTTCAAAACGTGATAAAAACATAAAACATAATAGAAAACCAAATAGTAGTAGATTTAGACATTTACCTTCGAGAGATAATAAAAAACCAATATGTATGTCTATACATATCCTATACAATTGCAGCCATATTGATATTTTTTGGTATTTTGATTTTTTCTGCGTAAAATACATTATTTCAGTTAATCCTTTCAATGAATTGTTATGCCGAAATGTATTTTTTTATCATTTTCTAAAGTATTTTTTTAGAATAAGAGACATAAACTGTATAAAACTATGTTTGAAAAACTTGACACTTACACTGATTCTATTCAACATACAGACAAGTTCTGGATCATAACAAATTTTGACACAAAAGCTTCTAGAATGAGTTACACAAACTGTATAAAAACTATAATTAAATGACTTGACACTTACACTGGTTACACTGGTAGTGTCAGACTGAGGAGGCGGGGCCCGCGTCAGACACATCTCAGTGATCTGATTGTGGGCAAGAAGAAGTTTTTCCAGTTTTATCAAGCTGCTGTGCTGTCTGTGAGGACAACCCAATGGGGCTAAAGAGATCTCTCTTTGAGAGGGTGATGGTGATGCATTGCCAAAAACTGAGGTGCTGTTCTTGCGGTTTGACTGCGGTGTGGTGTGCTGCATGCTCACTTGCCCATTGTGGTAAAGGCTGATTGTGGGACTGTTGTTATTAGAATGAGGTATAGAATACCTAGGCGATTGGAAACTGAAAAAAAATAAATGTTTTAAATTCAAAACATCTATTTATGTACATCAAGTTTATTATCTTTCTACTCCACATCCGCTTACAAAATTTAAAGAAGACCCTACAGGGATGAATAATTAATATTTTGTTCACTGTGAAAGAAGAACTAAATGACATAGATATATTCAGCAAGGTCAAACAAAACAAAAATATTAAAGAAGTGGCTAAACAGGCTGACATAGTCTCATTAGAGATATGTCAACATAAACATTATATGCATTTGTGATCTTACGTTTTCATGCACTGTGAAGTTCTGATATGGTGTAACTAACTAATTACTAAAATAATAAGAGATGATTTGTAAAGAAGAAAAAGATACAAAAAGTAGTTGTTGCCTGTAAATTGAACGTCAAATGCACATGCTAGATTTGATAACAGTCACAAATAATAAAATCTTGACAAGTTCAAGGTTCACGTTGCAAAGGTTGAAATGTTGGTAATCTAAAGTTTGAAAAAGATGTTGCGATAGAGGTTTGGCAGTGTTTGACTATAAGTGACCTTTTCCTCTTTCATGTCTCAAGGGCTGCAACGTAAAAATTCACCCGTAAAAATAGAGGCATTAAAACTGTTGCCACGTAGGTAGTCAGTGTGTTAATGCCAGGCACCAAATTTTCAATTGATATGTATGAGTAGTCAGGAATTCAAACCTGAGACCTTTGCACTCCATCCTTAAGACAAAGAACCTGATGATGATGAAAACATGACATCAGAGTTGAAATTTAGGCCTTATAAAGTTCTTTGGTAGAATTTGACCAGAAGCTTATCTCTATAATATAACTGGCTTGGTGCTTTTGGTCTAACTGTGTCTAAAATGAGGACCTTGAAGCCAATCACTTAACAGTCAAGATATAATCAAGTGTCTTGCCTTGAAGAATTTAAAATTAACATAGTTTTCTTAAGAGCCACAAAATCTAGACATCTTTATTTTTATTAGATCACTTACGTGTTAAAGCGCCCACTGCAAACACCTTCATAACTTTCAACTGATATCCTCCATGTTTCCAGGGATTTCAAACCTGTACGGCTTAGATCTAGCTCCACGAGGGAGGATGGGTAGTCTGAGATGTTGCCAGCAGATGTCAAGGGGTTGTCTGACATGTTCAGCACCTTTGAATGAAAAAAAGTAAGAAAGTTGAATTTCACTAATAAGACATAAACACACTCTAACAGTCTTAATATAAGAGAGCTTTCTGGACATTGTAGTAAACAGTAGCATCAAAGTGTTTGAAAAAAGTAAGGGGTCATAATGGCCGAGTGGTTTAGGCGCCCACCTATTAATCCAGTCACCAAAGGTCCATGATTTGATCCTAGCTGTATTATGGACATTTTAACATGAAATTATATATTTTTTAGTAAAAATTGACCATCGTGTTATGTTACATAGGTTCTTACTGCATTTTACAAATGCTTGTTCACCAAGTCCTTTTGAAGGCTGATAATAAAACGTAGGTGCATTGTGTAATTTTCCCATGTGAAAGATACCTTGGTGGCTGGAAATCAAAGAAAGAGCAGCTGGAAAAAGTCACTATCTTATAAAGACAAAAAGAAAAAAAAGTTCTACCTCTACAAACACTTAAAGAACATTTTATATTGGTTTAAAACTTTTTATTTGAATGGTATTTGTTATTTTTTCCTTTATTTCTATATATTCAAATATTGACTTTAGTAAGCATATTGCCAGGCAAATGGTTTAACCCAGAGTTAAGCCCTTAGCTGGCATTACTATTTTTCTACCTCATTTTGATCAACTTCAACATCAAGAATTCTAAAACTTTGAAAAATATAATCCAGGCCTTCTCTGATCTGTCAGCATTAAACATAACGACTAAATCCAACTTTAAGATAAAACTCAGGCATTGTGATCCCTCTGTTCTGGTCAAAGCTGAACTGCAATTGGCCATAACCAGAAGAAAAGGCTGTAACTAATTGTCTGTTTCATAAAACTCCAGTAAGTCCTATCCATATTTGTTTATGAATACTCAAAATGTGTCAAGCCTCTTGCCAATGAGCATTGCATGATGATATAAAAGCATCAGTTCAGACATGCAACAATTTGATATTCCAATAGACTCACCTCTAATGTTGGTGCACAACAAGCAAGACATGGAGGGACAAATGTAAATTTATTTCTGTTGAGCCACAGTTGTTTCAGACCAGAGCTCTGACCACTGCGTTTCCAAGGGTCAAGGTCTTCAACTGTGACGCCAAAGCTCCACTTGTTGATTCTTGCAATGCTGTTGGTAGTTACAGCTGGACAGAGATATGAAAAGATAATAATTGTTTTGTATATATTCATATAAATATCAGGAAATAAAGATATATGTTACACATATTGTTCAACACTCCAATGGTTTGTGCTTTTTCATGAATTCAACTGTTGTTTCTTCACCTGGATGCTTTTCCCTTGCCTTCACAGACATGCAAGGGAAAAGCATCCAG
>JAUUEB010174103.1:0-14127 GCA_032362205.1 Clione limacina
TCCCCAAGTCTACATTGGGTGACCAAAAGCAAAAATTCTACTCTTTCGTCATCAGATACCTTCAGATTTCTCTGAATTAACATTGGATGAACAGAGACAAAGATTCATTACAGTCACCATCACTTAAAATGTTCAGGTTTCCCCAAGTCTACGTTGGATAATCAAAGACTGGGATTGATTTCTGTTGTCATCAAATTTCATCGAGTCTGCATTGGATGACCAAAACAATATTCTTCCCTTTCGTCGTCTTATATATTATGATTTTCTCCTGTCTACGTAAGATTATAGATAAATAAAGACAAAGATTATTTCCTCTCGTCAACACATATCTTCAGATCTTTGGACGACCAAAGACAAGTTTTCTTTTCTGCCGTCATAAGTTATGACAAAATGCAGAGGCAACTATGTTGGTTGGTTGGTTAACAATTGCACAACACTTTGCAACCATTTTCTGATAGACACAACAGTCCAAGTGTCTTCCTTTTAAACAAGTATTTTTTAATGTTTATTTCATTTTCTTAGATGAGCTTTAAAGCATTGTCCAATCTCTTTGACTCTTTAAATCTAGAACTTGACTTCCTTCCTCAGCAGAAGCGAATTATCTTTATGTTCTACGGCTTCCTTTAGTATCTTTTTGTGTCATTCCGTGTAAATACTATTACTATTTCTTTTATCAATTCTTTCTTCTTAAACACTTAAATACTTTACCAAAGTAACAAGTCTTCTAATCTATTGGTTGAAACTTAGTAGAGATCGTTTGTTACGCATGCGACGTCAGGGAAAGATAGACGGATGATAAAAATAAAGTGTAATATGTAAAAATGATTAGATAGCAAATAATTTGCCACATCCTTAAACGGAATACGAATGAATCAGAATTAACGAGGAGGATTTATAGATATACACGTACACAAGAAAAAGTTGATATAATATGGCCTTGTATAAAAGAACTTTGCACATTCAGAGCTGTTGCTCACATAAAAAGCCTGAAAATATAAACAGGACAGAACGATGCCTTGACAATAACGCTAGTCACCGTATTAAGATCTCTGGTGTGAAGTGTTTTAAGCTATTTAATGAGCAAGACGTAAAATTGGGTGCGAAATTAGCCACTCACAATATTGCAATATCCCCCATGTTTTCCTCTTCGAGGGGGATAAACGAGCGCCTGAGGACTAGGGAGCGATCGCGCGGAACAGGAAACAGAATATTGTCATCGCGGGTAGTCACCCCTTCTACCAATGATGCACGCGCTTGTGTTCTATTTCAAGAGGGCGCACAACTCACTTCCGGTGCCAGAATCTCCCTGGATTTTCCTCTTGTAACGACCCGATCAACCAAATGAATAGGACAGGCACAGTAGTGATGATCCTCTGAAATGAGACAAGACCAACCGTTATCAGTTCTGAGTCTCAGTTCATTATGAGACATGGAATTGAGCGTTGTCACGACAGAATGAACGAAACGCGTTTTGTTTTTGTGAGTCCCTGACATGCACGAGTCCAAGGGCATCTCGCACGTGCCGGAGACCGTCCAGCTCTGGAGTGGGGATCAAGGCGATTAAACTATATTGTCAGGCGGACCCTGGAACAGAGTCGGAGAATATGTTCAAAGCTATGCCAGGCAGAGGCTTTGCTGGTATTTGGGCGAGCGGCGAATTAAGTGGCAGTATTGTCTCGTTTCAATAAAACAGATCTTGCTTTTGTGATTCTTGGATCAAGCTCTTTATCGAGGCTTTTCAATTATTTTGAAAATTCACGATATCTAACATTTTTTGTGGAATCAAATTAAAGAAATATTTGATTACTGAATTTTGCTTTCATGATACCACAGAAAATATGTTAAGATAAAGACAAGTTAAACTTTGCTCCAAATCAATGCATAATATATCAGGAGCATCATCAGAGAAACTACTGAAGAAATATCTTGAAATGTGATATCAAATCTAATTCCATTTTGTCAAAAAGTGGGAAAAACTGCGATTCGAAATGACGAACAACTAATATGCTTAAATTGGAACTTCTAAAAAAAGAAAATTGGTATAGATCAAATATCAATTTTTTTTTCGAAGCGTTTTGATGCCCGAATGATGATTCTCTTACCATGCGATACTTTACTTTAATCAAAACATTTTATTTACCTTCAAAAGTAAATCTACCATCAACAGTTAAAAGTCTGTTAGATACTTGATGTGATCTTAAATGTTTATTATGACCTATGTCTTGATGTATGACGCATATAACCTGTCATTGTATGCAGGCGCGTAGCTAGGATTTTCAAATAGGAGAAGAAGAAATATTTTGAAAAGAAGGTGCAAATATAGAGCAACAGTATTAAATTATGATGCTTCAATAGACCAATACGTGCTGATTATTCTCTGTTAGGAAACACATGGTTCCTTTCTGTTACCCGTTTAAAACAAGTAAAGACCTCACAGGACGTCTTTAGAAAACCACAAGGATAATAACATGAAAACTGTTTCTGTGCTAAAGCAAAACGCCGCCTAGTGTACGATGTTTGTTGATTATTTGCGTAGTGCCTTAGCTAAATGGTGTTAAAGTGATAATGTAAACAAAGCCTATGATGTCTACGCTAATGGCATGAATAGTGGGCGGAAGTGTGATTTTGATACCTTTATCCATCTGATGTTGTATTAATCTTTTCAAATAAGTATAGTACCACAAATGTGCATTAAAGACATTATAGTTTCACCCCTCGTGACCGATCAATAGGTGAAAGTGGTGAAAGTGAAAGCCTATTACGTCACAAGTTACGGGAAGTGATTTTACCCACAAATCCTCAGTCAGCCGATGACAATGCATAACCTTTCGCAATGTACTGAAATAGGGGTAAAGAGGTACGGAGACGGATTGTCAAGGGCGTGTGATACTGAGTGCTCATTCAAACTTCTAATTGGTTTTCTCAGGTCAGAGAGAACGTCACTTAAAGACCTTAGTTCTTCTGGTCGTACCTGGCAATTGCCCGTTATTTTCATTCTCGCGCTAAAAGAGCTTCGATGGATATGGTTAGCTGAACGGAAATGGCACACTTTGTTACCGAGGATAGTACGAATTATTAGCGATTTGACAAACCAATAAAAATGACACCTAGTGTCATGATATTTTTAAAACGATTGCGTCCGTGCCAAATTATCATACCAGCTCTTGTCAGGCAAAAACGAATACGTTGTAAGGTTCTATATCGATCAAATTTAAATAAATCCAAATTCAGCTATCAGTCCGTTGACAGGAATGCATGTTACGATGTCCGTCGGCGCTTGCACGTCATGCTGCGGCCTTTTTTAACCAGCAATTGATGTTCATAGCTCGACGTTTTGTAGAGGTGGGAATCAGTCGGTTATGAGTGACAGGGCGGACAGGCAAATGAAATTTTGAATGCGTTTTAATTATACGTCTCACATTGAAATCTTTGCTGTCACAACTGTTCGGGTTGATGATAATTGCACATTGAAGGACTCACGACATAATCCTCTGTTTATTGTAAGTAGTTAATCTCTTCTGGATTTTGTGCACAAACTTCGGTGTGAAAAATTGATTCTGTCAATCTCAGCTAAAGATTTTCATTCAGCAGCTTAGAAAATGTTTTTTGTCTACTTTGAAATAATACAAGGTTTGATTTAGATCGATAAGTTTGATTTAGATCGATAAGTTTGATTTTAATGAAATGATTGAACTGATGAGTTTCGGAATGTTCACTTCAAACCACTTTGTTGTGTCCTTATCCAAACAATAGCCACTATCAAACGTCAGCCAGTACTCTATAACATTGAGTGCTAAAATGACGGCTAGTTACCGATGTGAAAGGCCAATTATATATCTTTTCAATATAAAAAGCATGATCAATATATAAAAAAATAATAGATCCTTGATCTCGAATGTAAGACATTATAATATTTTTTTATTGATATTCCTCAGATATTTGTCTTTTTTATTATTTTCAATTTTAGTTCAACTAAACAACGATGTTATAAAACAAAACAAAAAAATATACATTATATATGTTATAGCTTTTTATTGCAATGAGCCTCTTAAAATTGTTTTATTTTATCGGTTGTTTAGAAAATCATAGACTTGTTAAAATGTACACACTGACATTTAAGGTCAATATCAAAGCTACTACTTAAAGTTATTTGACTAAACCAATTGTGGTCACCCTATCACTTTTGGGATACTTTACTAGCTTTTGTTTCGACAAATTCAAAACTAATTCATATTAAATTCATGCTTCGTCCGTTCTAAATCGATATTATTCATATTATATACAATAAATACCACATTTCAATCTCTTTCTTTCTCTCTCTTTGTTTCAGTTTGCACACGTGTAATTGTGTCGTGTGTTGTGTGTCGTGCGTCGTGCGTTGTGTGTCTGGCTGTTATTACAAACAATTCTCACTTTCTACTTTCTACACAACAAAAGTCGGAATGCCAGACTAGATTCAAGCTCTGTGTTTATCAAGGTCTAAGTATGTGCGATTATGAAGTGCAGTCATCGCCAAATGTCCACACTCCAAGCTCTAAAGTAAATTTGCTCTTTTTGTTATCGACTAGCAATGGCCATTGGTGATGATTGTCGTGTTTACTGTTGTCGTCCTAACATTTCGCTGGCTTTGATAAGCAAACTCATTCACAGTGTTTCAAACAATGATAGTGAAAGCGGCTGTCAAAAATGGCCACTTGTCATAGTCACTTGGGTAGTGTAACACCGGGCAGTATGACTTCATTGTCCACTACAGGCAAAGTCATAACACGTCTGATTGATACCGATAATAATGTTATAAAAAAATGGAAATACAAGTTAATTACAATTTAAATGTGTAAGACTTTCATTGAATTATCTGCCCCTGATAAACTTTGGTCTTACGATTTCTAACATGGAAAACAGAAGAATAACAAAAAGTGACATGACAGGGTTTTTCGTTTCTAAAATTGTATATCAAATACCTTTACTAAGGCTCATATGTTATTGGGAATCCCGACCCGAGAAATGCTACCACTTATCTTTTAAAAAAACATGACGTCAAAAAGCAACGGGGATTTTATGTGTGAAGGAATAGTGACAAAGAGAGATATATATGAAGTTCAATGATCTTTATATAAAAAAAGTTGTATCGCATTTTTTATCCCTGGAAAAATATTCAAAACAATAATTTACATGAATGTAGAGTGGATATTGATATATCGTGGTTCATTTCCATATTTTATCAATAATGATAAAAACAAAACAGTGGCTTGGCATAATCTGCCACATTTTGTGAATGAATTCATACGCGATATAATGCACCTGCACTACGTGACTTATGACATTTGAGGAAATTGGAAAATGATATTGAAGTCAATTACAAGAGATAACGTGACTTTAGCTGAGATATCTCGGCGTGGAATAATCATGGACATGGCATACGCTTCTATAGGAATAATAAACGATTTATTTGCAGGTTCGATCTTATAATAGCTAACCACTCAATAAACCTGTAACGTCAAGTGTTATAATCTTCTAGGGACTTTTTACCACCTGGCATTCACTAAATCATATTAAAGGTGTGAATTAACATTTTAACGTGGTTATAATAGCTTGGCTATAATCGGAGAACTTATTTTTGGATTTTGTCGACGTGAGCATAAAGAATACAATTTGTTTTTTGAACAGTCGTCATTGGTAAATCAGTGTTTAAATGTTATGTGTTTACTATTGCGGGATTATATAAAAACACACTTATTTATTTGCTATGTACGAAGATCAGATAAAGTATTCATTGGATTTATATCTATAAACAGATTTGTGTAAACAGCAACAAATAATCATATGTATGAAGTGTGTATTCTAAATGCATGATTTCTAAGTTTTTACTCGCATAAATTTGCATAATGGCACGATCAATAGACAAGAGTACAAATTACTTTATTACCCAATTTTCTCAGCAGGATGCTATTTTTAGAAGTTTACTTGGTATATTAAGCATGACTCATGATGTCAGGTTTCTTTATGATGACCAATAAACGTAGATACCATGACACGTAACCCGTGATTGCCTCCCCAATACACTATGCTCCTTCAGTATGACACCGTGCACAGTGATTGAGACTGGATGGTTCTCGATCATTCCATACAAGATAGTCAAGTCAATGGCACCCACTATAAAGTTGTCAATGGTGTCACGTGACAGCCAGGTGTATAACGCAATAAACAACTCTTCAAAAAGACAAGATTACTGATACAGGAAATAGCAAAGCATTAAATTTGATCCACAATTTTATGTGCCATTACGCTCAACTATGAATAGTAGGATTATAGAGAAAGATTATTTAGAATCATACTTTTGGAAAATGCCAGAACATATCATTGGCAGCTGTTAACAGAAAACTATACAATCAGAGCATTGCGATGAATATTAAATGGCCTAGGCTCAACAAGTAATGTCGTAAAAAAAGTTTAAATCAAACTTGATTTTTATGTTGTTGAATTGAATGTTGTTGAAACATCTACACGTAGCAGGCTATATCGGCGACTGTGCTATGTTACGTATTTTCTTTAATGATTTGAAGAGTAACACAATATGTACATACTGTTATAAATCAATATGATTGAGCGATCTTTACATGCCCCCTTATAACCAACCAATCGTCAAATAGGGCAGCTGCTAGATTTTCACTTTAAAAACAGTCTTACGTTCGTTCTTAGGTCGAAACCTGTGACCGCTAACATTAATGTGACGCCTAATACAAGAGAGACTATGTGACTGTTGGTTGTATTATATTCAATATCCCGTCTTGTTCTGATTGGGACCTTTCTGAAGTCAGATAGCGATCACCCTCTGGTCAAGGAAAGCACTAAAAGTTTTTAACAAAAACATGAGTGTGTAAAGTAGTTCGCTTACACAAAATGAGTCAACGAATACATTCATTCGTTCGAGTTATAAGCGAACGAACGAACGAAACTAACAAATCCCGATGGGGAGTAATCACATCAGAGCATTTTTCAGTCCAATACTTGGCCTGGTAATGTCCTGGTTCGGCTTGTACCCAGAACGCACCGAATGACCCAAGCCTTGAAAAGATCTACAAAATCTGAATGGCGTCACTCGGCAGAAACCTTACGTACAAACTGCCATTCTATGAACTGTTAAGACGCCACAGATAGAGAGCTCTCGAGTGAAGAAAGACCAGCTTATAAACTAAATTGACCATTCTTTGCGTGAAAGTTTGTGTGAAAGTTTGTCATTGTTTCTGCTCAATGCCATTTATCAATTATCTCGATATATACTTGATGCACTCTTCCGGTTAAATACCGCACACCACTCTCACCCCCGAAATAAGAGTAGTTTGTGTAAAATTGTATCTGATAGTAAGCCGTATTTTCATTCAACAATTTTGGTGGTAGTGTCGATCATTTTGGGCCGCTTTATTTTGTAAAAAGAAACTCCCACGATATTTTAACATTGAATCCCCATTTCATTCAGCTAATAAAAAGAAAGATGTCAACAGCGACATTTTGCTTATTTGTAATGTGTTTTCGTTATCAGCTCGAATGAAAGTTTGTGCGTTAGGATTTTTTCAGACATTTTGCTGCTTCCTTTCCACTAAACGGCGGCCGTATATATATATATATATAGACTGTTAGAAAATCAATTGGTTGGGGTAGGTATTGGAAAATGTCCGGGTAACGCCATTTATATTACTTTATTGTAGTTTGTGCAATGCCTTTTGTGACTCAGCGATATTCCAAACTGCTAAAACTCAACCTCAAAAACCTTTATTTCAATATATACTCAATTTTATTTCATAAAATGTATCAAAATATTTGTTGTTTGCTTCATATGCTTCATAAAATATTTGTTGTTGTTCGTTTAGTTTGATTTTTAAAAAAACAAAACTGATCTAATAGGTTCAAACATAAAAGGAATAAAACATAAATTATCTCATAACTTTGAATAGAGTCGGTATCCGCATTATTCTGACCCCTCTTGACTCCGACTCCGCAGAACTAAACAAGATTGATATGTAACCATTATTTACACTTTTCAACGCATTACCAACAGGAAGTTTTGATCTATATTAAAGTTAACGAATTATGAAACGCAGAAGCTAGACACCCCTGAAATGTTGTTCATTCTCTCTTTAGGTAAACTAGGCTTGAAAATGACAGAGACATTAAGCAAATGGTATGCTTATTAACAGTAAAGCAAAATATATGTTTTTAGACATGTAACCCGTTCAACGACACTTAAACATATTTTGAAGATGAAATCGTCACTTTCAGAGTCAACGTAAATCAAATAGACATAACGCTTGTATCTTCCTTACAGTATGAGATCTTGAAAATGTGCGGCTCTGATGGGATTCGAACCCACGTCATGCTAAGCAGAGCGCTTCGCCGAAACGTGGCACAAGCTTTATCCGACAGAGCTACAAAACAGCATGTCCAAATTCTACCAATCAATGAAACTGTTCAATTTGTCTATCGTGACATCCCGGCTACTAGTGGAAAGCCAGTACATGTGGTCCAGCAGAGTCAGCGTTACAAACCACGACTAATAAGCAATATCCCTCTCACTACTGACAAGTATTACTCCGTGTGACACTATTTGACTGAATTAAATTCTCCTTGAACTATAACGCTCAAAAGTTCTTATAATATTTATTCCAAAATCTAAATTTTTGTTCTGAGCTAAATTCTGACTTTAAAGCTGAAGCAAATTCATATTTTCCAGGCTAGAGTAAAGTCATTCCAAATGTTAAAAAGCTTAATAGTCCAGATTTCATATTTGCTACCAAAACCTCTTTTGATGAACCCTTGGGTTTCATTTTTACGAATAATAAACACTAGCTAAAGTAAGGCATGTACAATTTATATCTTCGAAAGCAACAGAAAAATTCAACGCATGAGTCGGTTTCTAATTCGTATTAATCAATTTGTCATCGCTATTACGACAGTTCACCTAAATAACTCCCTCCCATCGACATAGATCGCTAACTGACAGGCAACACCAACAAAAGCCGGCCAAGAACACGGCTTCAAGGCATCACAATGCTTGCAGGCGCTCGTCAGTTCCTGTGTCCCTAAAAAATAATATATTAAGCTCTCCTCATTCCACCAGGCACAGGTGTTAAACGCTGTAGAATTCCTATTGACAAATCTATGCAGTCTGAAGAATAGAAGCTCTAGATGACAAGCAACCAATGAAAGCACGGTGCCACGGGGAATGGGAAGAGACCAAGACGTGTGCGTGGGTGGCTTTTGTATCTTAGCGTTCCGGTTGTGACAAAAAAGCATTTAAATGATAAATTATTTGAAGACATAATACACTAGCAATAAGCAATCATCGTGATAGCTGTTGACATGCTTAATTTTGAAATGACATGGTGGTCTAAATAAATAGTTATTTAACATGGACGCTCAAGGAGGACAAATTACTTATATTCAAATGGAAATATAAAAAATGCAAGACCGGGAAAAATCAGATATTGTCGTTACTTTTTCTTCTCTTGTTTGCATGTTTTTTTTGTCGATTTAGATCTTGTTTGCATATAATATGCGCCCGCCCAGATTGCACACCAATACAAAACTCGGAATCTGAATCGGTTATGGTTCACATCAGGCGCGTAGCCAGGGGGACATGGGGTAATATCATTTGAGATATAAAAAATGCTCTAAATTTGCAACATTTTTTTTTACTAATCTCAACCTTTTGCCCGCTTTGCGGCCATTCTTTAATAATATCAAAGGTTGCTTCCCCTTTTAAATTCCTGACTACACGCCTTGTTCACATGATACCAAGAAAAATAATTTGTTTCTTAAAAATTGATTTAGACATTTTTAACTAGGTACACTCATATTGCATAAAGTGAGTTGATGATTATTATTTCAAACAAGTTAAGTTATGGGTATTCGATGTTATATTATGTATACTAGTAGATGTCCAACAGATTTGCCAATTAGGACAGATGGTGAGAGTATTATTTAATATTTCTTTTACATAAACCAATTAACACAAAACGCCGGAACGGAAAACACCACAACGACGGCTAAACACAGGACGGGAAAACGCAACAACGACGGGTAAACACAGGACGGGAAAACGCAACGACGACGACTCATTTTTTAATCTTCAAGAACGCAACAATTAGGCTTTAAATAAATAAAAAATATCGCTTTACACATGAAGCTATTAGAAAAGTACCACTTATCGATCTAAAACTACCTAGAAAAACGTGTATAGACCTTCTGTTTTTAACTTTCCTAGCTAATGTGTCTTGAATACGCACAAAAAACACAGCACCAACAGATATATTAGAAAACAGACACCATATCAAAAAAATGGTTTAATCAAAATAAATCCAAAAAAACAATGAAAGATTTAGATTTAACGCAGACAGATACCCTCTTCATAAATAAATAGCAGTCTTTAAACTCTACTTAGCCGTGTTTTTATCATCATGTACGGAAATGTGTGTTTCATATAATGAAACACCCTAATCCCTTGTCAATTACTTCCCATGCATTTTGATATCATAAAGAGATTAAGGTGAAATCAAATGAGTTACGCTTAGCAAAAATATCCCACATAGAAATACTAAAAAAATGATATCTTCGACACATATGTCAGTGCCAGCAGGGGTGTTAATGCCCGTTAATTGAATGTTATTTTTAAGGGGTTTAATCTTTTCTATGGATTAAAGAGGATAATTTCAGTCACCAGGGAGCCTTGACGCGTTGAATACTCCCGCTGGGACTGTACATAAATTTAATTTGTACTTTCTTAGGAAGTTTCTAGGAGGTCTCCTCTTGAAAAGTATCTTCCAATGTGGCTTGATTACGTTGACTTTCAGCTCTTATTTTCGAAGTTTAATATCTGAGTCGACCCTTTGTTCAAAATTATAAAGATTATCCACGAACTTAATACAAAAAAATGACACTTGTGTCACATTTTTTACGTATTATTTTCTTTAAAAAAGCTTAATAAAATCATAAAGAAGACACGACGTATTTTAAGTAAATTGACTTCAATTGTCCGCTTATCATTTTCAGTTATTAGAAGCGCCTGTCAAAAAGTAGAATCTCGTAACAAAATTTGGCAACACGAAATGGGTTTACAAATTGCTGTTATTTTACTCCCCTCCTGACTCACCGACCACCTGATAAATCAGGACAGGGGCGGTAACTGTTTTAATTCAATATCAATGAAAGCAGTGGCGTGTTTAACTATTGTAGCTTTTATTGAGAAGGTGGTACCTCAGACCCAAACGATGCCTCGCTGTGGTCACAGAGTGAAAACAAAAGAAAATAGTTCAAACAGCAAAAAGAAAGAAAAATTCAACACGCTAATAAAATAGAATTGAAGAGATACGCCTCTGATTATTTCAACCACAATGCATACCCTACATTTGCATGCCTCAATCAGCGCATTTCCCGTGTTTCCATCCACAATATTGTCTTAATTTCTTCAATAATTTTGAGTCCACCTTGTGTCGTAATGTCCTCCAGCAGTTTAGAAAAAGCTGCGTAACTGTATAAAAAGTCACAGGTGGCCAAAGCAAGGGAGATCATTGTGAAAGTATTTTCAAAATAGAGATTTGGTTTTCCAGGAATTAAAAAGAATTTCGATTTACTAAATGGGTAGATAATATTCTAATTAAAAATATTCTACATGAACATTAGTATTGTGCAACACCAATTTATGGTGTTTTCTTTCAAAGGTAAAGAATGAATTTAGTCAAACGTTTATCTTAACGATATTGTTAAATCCTAAGACGTCATCTCCAGCGTCAACAACGTGTATATAGATTCTCATGAATCAATTATATCGATATTCATTCACATCAATAAAATATATTGATATGCGTGCTTCTTAATAAATCATATCAACATGTATTCTCTTAAAAATGAAATCGATTTGTATGATCTTCAATAAATCGTTTGCTATGGTAGGGCTCGTTTAGAGACAAACTTCATGGCACTTAAAATATGACATTTTTTCATTGTTTATCACTGGACATTGGTCATTAGATATTCAATTCAAGACAAGAAGATGTAGCAAGATGACACGAGTGATCATTAGCCGTCTTCTCATGTCTCGAGTTCACGCACAAGCTGTTGGAGGATTTTTAAGAAAAATGTATTTCTTTCTTTTATAAATTTATAATCCACACAAGAAGTCCCAACAGACATATGCACGCATACACATACATATATACATACATTTACGTATATACGCATATATGCACTCATATACACATATATGAACATATGCACATGAACACATATACACATATACACATATACACATATACACATAAACACATAACACATATACACATATACATAATACATATATTCACACATATTCACATATACATATATACATATACACATAAACACATATACATATTACATATATACACATAAACACATATACACTTATACACATATACACATATAATATATAAAAATATTAAATACGATTAGGGCGACATTTGGTCTACCTAAAGAATGTTTACAAGGTAAATCTGCGTTAAGGCGACATTTTTGCGGTCGTCCTAATGTTTGGTCATTTTTCTATCAAAATAGCAACAGCAGGAACTATTTTGGATTGCGAAATTCTGACCCAACACCGGAAGAATCATTCTGATAAATTAGCGGAATCTGTGCCGTCAAGATTATGGTCAGCATAACAATTTGTAATTAGTCCTTTTAAGGCGACAACATGAAAATGGCCCTTTAAGGTGATCAAGTAAAAAGCTATATTTTTTTGAACTTTGTACTATATAAATTATATTCTTTGAGATGACCAAGTAAAACACTATATTTTTTGCATTTTAATTTTTATTTGTTTTTAATGTCGAACTGTCCTTTATTGGATTGTACATGGCACAACACTTGTTTTCTATTGAAATCACTACCTAAATTACAAATATACGGCAGGTCGACATTAGCACACATTTCAAAGGAGTCGACCTATTCTCAAATTAATCCTTATATATATATATATAACATTTTATCTTTTTTTTAAAAAAGGGAATGGGAAAAAATTCCCTTGTTTTCTATTGGTTAAGCCCTGACCGAGGCCCCCTGGAGGATCCACTGGGTAGCGGGGATGCTATTTATGGCACTGCACACAAGTATACGTTATCCAAAGCTTGTTACATATCAAACGTCTGTAGCTGATTTCACTGAGGTCAGATATGCCGATTGCAGAGGTTATACGAAAAATTAAGGTCATACATTTAAAACGTAGTTTCGAGGAATGTTTGGCTTAGAGATTTTTCTATACAAATGATTAGATTTTGAGCAATACAAGAGTGTGGGGTTGACATTAAGCGAGGATATTTTTCTAAGTTGTTTAGCGTCCCTATCAACACACAATAGGTTATATCGATGGCAGTTCTAAGTCATTGCTGATACCCATCAGGTGTAAGGTGTAGTATAACTCGTATATTCTACCCAGTCACATGACAGTATATTGATACAATCCTAGCATGAATTCCTAAATACCAGGCGTGACACCGTCAAGTTTACAATTTCTACAAACCAGTTTGAACAACCAACCTTTTACTCGCATGGCATATTATGAATAAGTGAAATGTTCCCATGCCAACCGAGTTATAAACAAAAGTGGATATCAACATTATAAGGTCTGGCTGGATATCTTACACTCCCAAATAAAACGTTTAAGCCCCAAAAAATGAATTGAAATCAATATCAGTTCAATGTTTGAAGTTTGTCAAGGTAGCAAATCCAGGTAAGGGATATGTGAATAATATTAAATATGCAGAACCAAGAGGAAAATGTGCCAGGTGAAGCCAAAGAAATAACTTGATATATATATAAGTTCGGTAGCTGGAATGATTTCTAATTTCCTCACTATGACCAGTGTTGTGGTCGAGTAGTTCGGTGGACTACTTGAACAGAGTGGATAAGTTGGACATTTTCAACTACTCGAGTAGAGTAGAGTAGCTACTCGAAAAAATTTAAGTGAATTACTTGAGTAGAGTAGTCTTTGAGTAGTCACTAAAAATAGTAATCATTAAATGAACAAATTCAAATGTTTTAAATTGAAAGATTACTGCATAATTTACATTATCATGTGACAAAATTGAAGAAAATGATAAA
>JAUUEB010174214.1:0-14123 GCA_032362205.1 Clione limacina
TCTTCAATTAGATTGGAATATATAGGAAACAATCGTAATTGCTTCATTAAATCCAAAGTAATTGCATTTTTTAAATTTTTTTTCAGCCCATCACAATTTATGGTATGTTTGCTATCCTATGTTTAAATTTCAGCAAAATCCACCCAGAGACTTCGGAGATTATCGAAGTGCAAGAAAGTAAGCAAGCAAGCAAGCAACCAACCATACAATTCAGTGTATATTGTTATAGATAAGATACTGTTGATGCTGGAAATGTACCACAGCGTGTTAGGTAGAGCCATATGGTATACCCTCAAAACAGTCCTTACAGCTAAATGGAAAATAGTATTAGGGATATTTCTCTTTCATATGGATTGATTTACAGCGAGGGGGCTCACAGTGATTCGGGGCATTGATAAAGTGCTCGAAGCTACAATTTTTTATGAGAATATTTAGAAACAGCAAAGAATTACTACAGTTGAATAGAGCATTAGATCCACTCAAAAAGTTCTTATTTTTGTTAGATTTATCGATCAACAAAAAACAAAACGCTTTGTTTAATTCATAGCCGCAAAATAACCACTCCCATTATCTGAAAAAATTAAGTATTCTTCAAAACATTACATCCATTTGCTGTGATCTTTGGATTCAAACACTTTACTTTTATAACACGATCTAAAGAAAAGAGTATTGAAAATAGTACCTGTTACCATGGTGTAGTGATTTGGGGACGTCTGTGTGACAAATGCTGCTTCCATATACGGCATGGTCACGCCTTCTCGTGCCAATGAGTCAAAGTTCGGTGTATTAGTCTTATGCAAGTAGTCGTACCGGAAACCATCCATAGATACCATAAGAACCTTAATTTTTTTACCACATGATGCAGAAGCCAAGGTAAACAGGATGACTACTACAAGATAGTTCATCGTGGTGGCGCCCTTCAATTATTGTTGCTGGAAGTTGAACACATTCTAAAATTCAACACGAGTGTCAGTTCGAGTAGATTTACTGCAAAATAGAAAAAGGGCACGAATAAATGACATATAATGGCAGAATGGTGGAGTACGACTTGGAGGAACAATAGCGAACGATAATGCAATTAATTAAAAGTTAAAGGTAAAAAACCCACGGATATAGTTGAGGCTTCCCAGAGCCATTCCAGCAAATGAATGTTCTTCCCGTCGCAAATGGGATTGTGCTTGACGATACAAACACTGTGCAGCACCTATTTTTGTCAGTGACCTTTTATTTAGAGAGTCCATAAATGTTTGGTACAAATAGGATCGTGAGGGTCATCTCGGAGCCTTCCTCCTTTTCTTTCTCTTCCCATACTGCGCACAGTAAATCGTTCTCTAATACTGCGTAGAGTAAGTAGTTATCTAATACTGCGCAATGTAAATCGTGGGCGTATCGGCGACCGCGGCACTTATTATTGCGATGACTTTAGTTTCGAGGAGGAACCTGAAAGGATGGAAAACATTCTGTGTATAACTAAAGGCTTTGATAATAGCTTTCGTGATGTGTAATTATGAAGTGTTACCCGGCAGTACTAGTGTTCCTGGTCGACCTCAGGCGCATAGCCAGGATTTTGAAATGGGGGGACATACTTGGATGTATTTAAACAATGGCCGTAAAGCGGCCGAATTTTTTTTAGATTAGTTTAAAATGGTGCAAATTTAGGGCATTTTGAATCTCAAATGGGGATCAATGAAAATAAGTAAAAATTGTGCAAATCTAGAGCATTTTGGATCAAAATAAGGGGGAGGACTAACCAACGTTTCCCCATGGCTACGTGCCTGATCTACCTAGCACTGAGTCTCGAAGATTGAGGATGATGACAGGATCTTTGCACCCTTAGGCCTGAGGGTATGGATTCTTTTCTGTTAGAATAGAACTGAAGTCCTTTCCATAGGCAAAAGTAAACTGTTGGATATGGCTTTATTAATTAGCCTGTATTGTAGTATACTTGTCTGATGCCATAGCAATATATATAGTGCTTAAACCATCCGTCGGCGACACACGATATAAATATTGAAAGTATCTCTGAAGAAATCAGCTCGAACCACGAAAATTGACTTCCACTAATACTGATCTGTACTCAACCACTATTCTTCTTGCGTTAAGCTGGTTGACTCAGGTTTGAGTATGATACCACCTGTCTCGTTTGCGCGATAGCTATTGAGGTTTTCTGATTTTGTAAATTGTGTTAGTGCTAACCTTGGGGTGGTAAGACTAAGAGTAAGAGTTAAGATATTTTTTATTTATTAAATAATGATGTAGTGTAAATTTGTTTGGATACAATGTGAATATTTAATAGTAATACTGCTCAATGAAGATTTGAAGGCAGTGATTGAATTACTGGATTTGACAGAGCTGGGTGCGAATTCCATAGATGGATTGCGCTAGGAAAGAAGATGGCAGCAGGATATGGAACAACATAATTTAAGGTTTCCTAGGGTTTTGAGATACTATCAGATCATCAGTGGGAATGTGGGTTTGGTTGGATAGAAAATTATTACATATTTCATGAATCTTTTGTTAGCCTTTTTTCCTGAAAGAGGGATCACTCGCTCACAACCACATTTGGAATCAAAGACTTTGACCTGAACCAGAACTGAAGTAAGAAATTCTCACTAGTGCCCAATTATACAAGAAGGGAAATCGACAATGCAATTGTTGCCTAACAAATAAACTGCACAGTATGAGAAATTTCAGTAACACAGAGCACCTGAGGTCGAAATTCGTCCCGAAATGCAATCATAAAGCGAAATTTTGCCTTGACTCTTGAAGTGGGGCAATGTGTGTTTTGACTGGCGGGCGTGGGGTATGGACACATTAGACAGCCTACAGTACTTCAGCAGATAATCAAATTTCAACATATCCTGGCAAGAAAAGAGTGGAAAGGCTTAAGCCCTGTGCAAAATGTCAAATTCATTCCTTTGACAATGTGACCAAAGCGGGTTGCTAAAATTAACAAATAACATATAGCAAAAAACTCATTAAGGGTCTTAACTCTGTAAAAATAAAAGGTTAAAAAAAAAGATTTTTAGAGGGTCACTAGAAGAGCCTCTTTGCAAGTTTTCATGGGCCAACATCCAACGATGTGTCAATCATCATCATCCATTTAGAGTAAATTTGTCCATGTTGCATGGGATAGACTGTTTGCGATGGCAGATGTCCAGGAATCTCGGTTTATCGCCAGATTTGAGACCAAGGTGGGTTTCCTTTACATCTTCTTTGATCACCTTGCCACATGACTTTGGGAATCTTCCATTGCCATGGCTACTCAAGAGATTGGACTCTCCTTAACCAGTTACCTTCGCATTTCCTGTTAACATAGCCATACCAGCGCAGACGGCTACGCATCAGTGACAGTTCCTTGATTTGTGTAACACCAGTCTTTGGTACTAGCTAGAGAAAGATTGTTTTGGTGCACAACACATCCAGCAGCAGATCATGGACATTTCAGTCCTGTCCAGCCTATAAGTGTCTCATAAAGCAGATCATTTTGGACACAGATCTCGTATAGTTCACCTTTTACCTTCAACCTCACTGCCTTAGAATTAGAACCAAGCAGAGGCAAGAGACCTCTCAACTTTTTCAACCACACTCTGCACCACCACTTGCATCCAGCATTTCTCTGAGATAGGAACATTTATCAACAACTTCCAGATTGAAAAACCATACCCAACCACATACTTACATCATACAGGCATAACAACTTTCTAACAGACATAACTAGCTTGGCGGCTGCCAAGTCCAGACAAACAAGGGAACAATGAACAACCTCCTTTTATTGAAACTAAGACCCTCTTCAAGAAACTTAAGTCTCACACATTTACGAGTACCACAGATCTTGATTCTGGGCCAAGTTCTGGGCCAAGAAGACAAATGCTTCCTGTTTTGAAACATTATAAAATTTTGCAATAATTGTCAAATAACTATGAAATCTTCTCATTTGTCATTGTTTATCAGCACATTGAAATTTAAACAATTCTAGAGGCAGCTTGGGAAAATAAACAAATATCAAAACGATAACTTCAAATGTATCTTTATTCCCTTCTGTTAAGTCCTTATTAAACATCACACAAAGTTTGAATAACATAAACATTAGAGGAGCTTCACAATATCAAATACCTCTAGAGCAAAGTCCCTTTTTAAAGAACTTGTGCAGAAATCGAGATGTAAATGTTAAATAATTGACAGTACGAAATTACAAGACAGTACAAAATATTGTGAAGCTCCTCTACATACAAACATCATCTCTACACATGGAAAAAGTAAATTTATAAGACATTCTTTGGGCTCTTTGTCTACCTAACTACTATCACTCTTTAAAAAAATGTTTCATGATCATGATTAGGTATTCATATCATATATGGTATTGAAGAGGTATGAAGATTATGCTCTCCTCACCTATCTAGACAATTATTTATGTAACATAAAAAAAGAAAAACATACTAAAAATGTATCACATTTAGCAATCTTTGTCTTGTTTGAGCCCATTCTTTTTTTGTAAATACTATACCACATTCTAAGTAAAAACTGTCTAAAAACTCAAAACCATCTTATTGATACCTAAGAAAATGATAATAAATCCAATGAATATCATTATGATTCAAATAAAAGGATAAAGTTGAAAAAAGATGTTCATATGTTATTGTTACTATCTACCTAAAACTATCATGGAGCATAATAAATAAAAATACAATATTACAATAGACTTCTTTAAAATTTCATTCATCCCACAGTAACTCATCTAAAACCCTATCAGTAATTCATCTAAAACACTTTATTTGAATGCTTTCAGTAATTCATCTAAAACAATGTATTTGAATACTAACATTAATTTATCTAAAACCATTTATTTGAATACTATCAGTAATTCATCTAAAACAATATATTTGAATACTATCAGTAATTCATCTAAAATAATATATTTTAATACTAACATTAATTCATCTAAAACAATTTATTTGAATACTATCAGTAATTCATCTAAAACCATTTATTTGAATACTATCAGTTATTCATCTAAATCAATTTATTTGAATATACTATCATGAAGGATTAATTCCATTGAACACAAACCTCAAGATAACAATAAACAAAAATAACATCATCAACCGATAACAAATAATTCCATGTTCCAGTAAAATAAAAATACAATGTCACATCACAACATTGTAGATAAATGACATGAAAACAATCACAGATGCTGTATGACACAATTGAAATTATAGTAAGCAAAGCCGCCTTGGAAAAAGCTTTGTTCAAATCTTGACTGCTTTATCAAATTCAAGCGATTACAAATTGAACATGAATCCATTTTCCTCAAAGTTAATCAGATATCAGGGCATCAAGTTTGACATTCAATTAATAGTTTGAAACTTAATTTGTAAACAAAAAGGAGAAAAAATTCTTTTACTACTGTCTGTGCCTTTTGAAGTTCATCCACAGTAGAATATTTATTGAGAACTAAGTCCTCTTTTAAAGTGAGACATTGACCTCATTTTGTTTAAAAGTTTGCAAAAAAATGGCTCAGCAATTATTGTTTTATCAACAATACATCAAATGCATAATCTTCAACAGAAAAAAAGGAAAGTTAATGCTTGAAGACCCTGCTACACAATTAGCAGAAATGGTCATAAAGAACAGTCAAATTTAATATTATAAACATTAACTTCTTTCATGGAGGAATTTAAGTAAAGCCAGAACACATACATCATAACATTGACTGTACTGGAACAATTTTAATGAAAACAAATTCTTCTTCTTCGTAAAGGAAACAAAAAAATAGTTAACAAAATAATAACCAATAAGTACCAACAAAATTGACAAATCTTACCAGTAAACAATGTCCGTCTTCTATGTATCTAATTTCATTACATATTTTTTTACATGCCCAAACTGTACTACAAAGTTAGCAAGACATATCTAATTATAGAATTTGTATTACACATACATACAAATAAAATCTTTAAAACAATAAATGCTTTTTCATTCAATTGATAAAGACAAGACCATACAACGTTTTAGTTCCAATTTACATACAGTAGCAAAGTATAAGTGATAAATATGATGACAAAAATATCTTAATCTCTTTTGCTCATTTTTTGTTTTGTGGCGAGAACATTTTGATCGAAATGTATAATCTTCTTCAGACAATAAATACAAAAATCCCTTAGATATTGTCTATGAAATGTTTGCTCTTCAATTATACAAGAATACAACATTTTTATAGAGCTGGAGTATTGTTTACTTGAGTTAAGACAAATGTAAAAATGGACAATAAAGAACAGAACAGTTATTCAAATTTCTTCTTTTTGTTTTGCTTTTGTGAAGTTGCAAAAAATTCACCAATGACTCTCTTACCTTTACCAGGCTCCCCAGCATTTTTTGACAGTTGTAAAGCTTTGAGGAGTAAATGATGATAATTCTTGTCAGTCACAATTCAAAGTAACAATAGGTTTATTTGTGCACAGACTAACAATGTGTAGGTATAAAATGGAATTAACAATTAAGATACAGAAAACAATCTTTGGCAAGGATAGGCAACAACTAAAAGATCTATTTTTTAACATTACTTTTCTCTTTTCATATTTAAAAAAAAGGATCCTAAATTGGCTACTTCTCATTCTAGAAAATACTAATTTATATGAAATGTTTCTGTGAACTTGGAGAGGCATTAATTATTTAAGTGTGTTATCAGGTGTGTAGTGTTTGTTATACTCAAGAGTAATAAAAATAGTGTTATAGTCAGATCCCTGTGTACGGGAATGTGATGACAAAGAGTCAACTGTATAACAAGGATATTATAAAAAAAACACTATTGACACTGTTTTGAACATTATTGGCAGCTGTCATACGTCCATATATATGAAAATAATAAGGAAATATAAGATAATAACAAGTAAAAAAATTCAAAATTCTATAAAGAGTCTAAAAAACTGAAGCACTATAAGAGCTATATATGACAAGTTGTCACAATTAAGTTTCAGAGTTGAGAAGAGTTCCAGGTATTAAAGACGTCACAACCGTTGATTCCTCCATTGTGTAATTAGAGATGTCAACATACTACAGTGAAGCATCTGCAAAGTGGATGTGAGCATGGTGAAGAAAATAAAAAATAAATCTTTAACAAGCCTAAAAACCATGCAAAATTTCCCTCAAAATACTAGAAGCAATCAAATTTCATACATTTTTTAAATCTTATAAATATTGCACTTAATATTAATTGATTTTTTAAATTTTATATCAAAAAATATGACCAAAAACTTTTATATGCCACTGACTAGAAAACATCAACCAATTAAATCTTGAAAGCGTCAAACACTATTAAAAGTCTGGTTCTTATCTTATTTTAGCATTATATGACATTGTGTTGTAAGAAATTTAAACTGTAAAATGGCTTAAAAAATATGAAAGAATCCCAAAGCTTAAGCCTCCAATAATTCCTGTCTCAACCAAGGATTGTTCTGTCGCACTCCTGTCCACCCAGCAGTACAATTGGGTAAGATTGCTAAGGCAAGGCGCCTAACAGGCGACCCCTTGTATACTTCCCAGGAAGCTGAGAATGTACAGGTTTGTCTCCATTGTGACTGTTAGCTACTAATATCTGTAAAGTGCTTTGAGTTTATTCCAAAGGGAAAGGGTTGTATAAGTGCCATTATTATTATTATCATTATTATTATAATATATTATAATATATTATTATAATATTTGAACGAGTCAAAAAAGGTCCCAGGTAGGCCTAAGAAAACCTGGGAGGAGAGCATGCGGAATGATCGGGTTGTGATGGGCATGAATGCCATCAACCCCTGTGACCGCCTAGGTTGGCGTGGGAGATTGAGAGAAGCCAAGCGGGGTCTACCCTCTGTAGAGGATTATTCCCGGCCCGTACAAATAAACATGGATATGACGATGATGATGATGATTATACCTGGAAGCCTAAGGGGCTATGACAAATTAACTTTCTGGAGGAAGTATTCTTTTTTACATGGTTGCGTGATACAGTTGGATTCATTAATGACACCATTGTACTTTATGATATAGTGTACAACCACTACAATAGGCATAAAATTGTGACATGTCTGGTCAAAACATCACATAGATTGCAGATTTTGATTCTAAGAAAACAATGTGTAAAGGCGTGAAGGGTCAAATTTTCAAATTTGAGATCTAAGGTGTACCCGGTTTTCATAGTCCTTTCTGTGCCACAGGATTCTGTTTTTGAAAAGTCTATTTCCTCTTTTGATCTTTTAATGTTAATTATATGATAGTTTTCAAAATGAGGTTTTTAGACATAGAGCAAACTAATACGATAATAACTGCATTTTTTTTAATGCATAAGTACAAGAAATAGTCTCAAACTAAATTTTCATGATGTGCAACATGTGTGATGTTTTAACCTGAGTCGTCACAATTGTAGAAAAAAAATAAAACGTTTGCTGTCATGTTTTATTTGCTGATGAACATTGGAAAATTGTTTGGTACCTACAAATGTTGAGAGAGGAGTCTGGTATAATTTGAAAAAATTTGAATTTTTTTATTTTTACAATAAATAGGTTTTTCTTTTTAGATTGTTGTTTAAACTGAGGTCCCCTATAGAGAAAAGTGAACTGTTCAGAATAGCTTCATGACCCTTTTACTGTGGCAAACTTGCCTTATACCTTTTCAATGGTCACTCTCTAGCTCTAAATAACAGAGTACCTTACAAAGCCAGATAGTGGTCTCTAATTGGGGAGGAAAGGCACCAAAGTGTTTGAAAAACAAGTGTGTAAAGCAGTTACTAACAAAAGCTCAAGTCTTTTAGTTGGCTCTAGACCAAAATGGACTTTGTCTTGTTTCAAAGCAGGCATACAAAACTAAACAAATAAATATTACAGTTTGTGAAAACTCTTTAAAAAAGAAACGGTAAGCAAGCAATGCCAGTGCCACTATATCTGATATAAAGCAAGAAAGCTACAGCAGGTTACAGATTAAGCGGACCATTAATGATCTACCAGAAATATAGGAAAGGAATGAAAAACTATGATAGTAAATAGCACAACAAAGTTGATGACAAATCTACATTCAAATCTTTCATATCATAGTCAAACACTCACTGTCTTTATCCTTACACCTTTATAGATAATCTGTCTATACTGTAACATGAATGACTTGGTGCACAACTAATACCCAACATTAACAGTTACCACCTCATTACACATAGCTGTAATAAAATCTTATTTACTTATCTCTATACTTCTTTAAACCTAATCTTATAGTTCATAATAAACCAAACTTTTAAAAATAAAATATAATGAATAAAGACTTTGGTATGACAATTAATTTGGTCACTATCAAATGTATATTATGTTATTTAATTTAGCTGAATTGAGTAAGTTATTATAGATAAGAAGCATAGAAATGATACAACATGTAAGCATAAAATAACTATAAGAAAACCATAACTGATTAGTATACCTCTGAGATTATTCATTTCTCCTCCTTTTTTAATTTCTCATAGGTTAAATACATATCATCAAAGTGTTTTTTATTTCCTTGTGATGCTTAAAACTTAAAGCAGGATCATTTAATCAAAATGATTTCAGAATCTTGTAGAATTAATACTTTCGATGTCTTTGGGCATGAAGCTTAGTCATATTTCTCCACAAGTTGTCACAAGCAGTTTAACTTGGGAATTTTACAATTATTGCACCAAAACATGCATTTTGAGATTCGCAAATGATGCAAGTAAAACTGATAACATATTATGAGTATAATTTGTTTAAATATGACTGATGTGTTAATGTTATATTGATGAGATATTTAGCCACATAGAGGGGGATAAACCAGTTTTGTCCAGGAGGTTTCCCTAAGACCAGTATCACAAATATGTTTGACAGTTAACCAGGATTCATTTTTTAGGTTTAATTTCATAATAGCAAGTCCAAAATATGAAACTTGCGTCTTATCTTTTCGTCTCAAAATAAACTTCAACCATTTGTTGAACATGTTCATTAAACTTGAATTTTACTTTATTTAGTGTTTGCTTATTCAATATACAGTCTTTATAAACTTGATTTGCAACCAACACCATCCTTAGAATATTAATGCTTGAGAAAAAGAAACAGGAAAAACAAAGCTTTTATACTGATAATATAATGCAAGCAAACCCATGGGAAGTGTCATTTTATGGTGTAAACATCTAAAGAGAAGTTGAAAAAGAAAACAAAACACAATTATCAAAGAAATGTACAAAACATTTAATCAAATAAATAGAAAATCAATATTCAACATTTGGGCTCAACTGGTTACACAAGAAAAATTATAACAAAAAATAAAAAGGTTCAATTTATCACATACAGCAATCTCAGGAATTTCATCTGATATGTCTAACAAACTATCCAACAATTTTTTCCCTATCTAACACTTAACCCTACAAGTCAACAAAATTTGAAAAAAAAGCTTTTAAGTAAAAGGTAAAACAAAGCTTTCAAGTAAAAGCTAAAACAAAGCTTTCAAGTAAAAAGAAGAAAAAAAAGCTTGCAAGTAAAAGGAAAAACAGCAACAAGAAGGAGGGTTTAATTACTGGGGTATGCTCTGACTGCTGCATCAATGCCCTTGGCAACATAGCCAACATTCTTGGAGGTAATGCCACACATACTGATACGACCACTGGACAAAAGATAAATGTTGTACTCGCTCTTCATCAGCTCAACTTGTTTTGCTGTAAAGAGAAAAGTTTTGTTTGAATAGGTTATTTGTTTTGTTATGTTTCCATAAAGCTATAGGAGAAAATGTGTTATAATCTTAAATCATGTAAATTCAGAGGAAGTAGGTTAATTTGAATCATAAATAATACTGTCAAAATGATTGTTGTAAGTTTTTAAAAGATCACTTACGGTTTTTCTTTTTCATTTAGCCCATTTTATATAATACTGTACTCAAAATGTTTGTCTCAATGAAACTAAGCTCAACTAGACTGAACTAGGCACAAACATATGCAAGTTGGTTATCAAAATTTTCTTCTCATTGTAAGGAATCGATTTACGCACATGGTAAGTTGTATTGAAATAAGCAAAATAAACGGGTACAACGATAACTAGTTGTGTCGGGAAATATATTCCTTGGCATGGATTATATGAGCTAATTTAAATACAAAAATATTCATGTTGGTACTCAAATGTTCATCTCAAATGAAAGGTATCGATCTATGAACATGTCAATGTTAAGTGGTATTGAAATAGGCAAAATAAAGGGGTACAACGATAACGAGCCGCTTTGCAAGATATATTCCTTGGCATGGCTTATATAAGCTCTCTCTCTCTCTTTCCTTCACTATGATTTTCTACACCTGCAAATTACTTTTAAACTTTCAATTTAGAGTCTTTGATAAACTCCAATAGTCCTCTGCAGTTCTGTCAGGGGCCATGAAGTATAACTTTCATGTCAGTTGGTTCCAGCCAGTGTGTCTCTCTATTACTTTTAGTCAGGAGGATTTCTCACTTAGGGTGGAAAAGTTGTCTTTACTTAGTTTTTTTATTTCTATGTCTTCATATATATCTAAGATGAAATTTTCAGGAGGCTGTGCAAAAATTGGTTTGTCGGACATTTTTGGGGAGGTCTTTTAAAGGGCCGTATTTTCCTTCTTTGTTCTCTGTATTAAGCATAATTGAGTGGACCAAGGATATTTTGTTAAGTTGTTTTCAGGAAAAAATACATTAAGATAAAATTGGTATGGCTTAAAGTTAGTAGTTTTTTTATCAATACATCTGGTATTTTCAAACAAGGTTATTTTTCTTATTTTCATACCGCTTAACATTGCCGTGCACACACATATATATTCATTTAAATGAGACGAACATTTTCAGTACCAACTTGTATATGTTTGTGTCTAAATTAGCTTATATAAGCATGAAAGGGCAGATCCTATATTAAATCCTACAGGAGGAATACACAGAATGCCGGACATGACAGCTATCAATTTATGAACAGGGAGGAAGAGGTAATCCTGTTCATACTAAGAACAGGACATAACAGGCTTCGTCACCATATGTTTATCAAATTTAAGATTGGACCATCATCCGCTGTGTGTTTCTACTAATAAAAGCTGCTTTTCTTCAATAATCACATATCTCAAAATCGTTTAAATACAAACCGCATAAAACTCCATTAGGTTTTGAACCTATGACTAAATTCAAAGTTAGCAAAGCCTAACGACAAGGCAACTAACGCTATTTATATTCTCACCATTAAGTCCAGTAAAGCTAAACATTCCAATCTGTGAAGTGATATGTTCCCAGTTGCCGGGTGTGCTCAAATCTCTAAGGCAGGCATACAACTCTTTTCTCATCTGCTTGATTCTGTTGGCCATCGTTGACACATCTGCTTTCCTGATAACAGAAAATAATGAAGCAATATGAAATCAGAAATACAGTTGACTCCGGTTTAAAAGAAAGTCGACGGGACCAGATGATTTTTTCGTTATATCCAGAATTTCCCTATATCCGAAACAGTGATTTTATAATCAGTCATGCATGGTCTTTTGAAATCTCCATATACTCCTGATAGGTACATATAATCTCACACCTAGTCCTATATATAGGAGACAGCGCAGCGATAAAATATATGTCTTCCAAGAACTTTAGGGGCAATTTGATTCATTTGTGGTTTGAAATTTTTAAAAATTAACAACTTAGGAAAAATAAGCACCACAACAACAACAAGTGAGAAAGGGGAAAATTGATAAGAGGACAAAAACTACATCTTATCCCTGAGATATAATATACTAAGATGTGTATGTGAAAGATAACAAGCTAAAAAAAAAATTTTAACATGACAACCCTGTCACTTTACATCTTAACATGGGAATGTCTTTGTTTATTCTACTGAGCCCAAAGTTCCATATTTTCTTTACAATATCACAATACCAAATTGACCAAACAAAAATAAAGAAATCATTGACCACTTACCACTGTTCATAGAAAGCTTTGTTATTCAAGACTGTTGCAACAATTCTGGCTCCGTGATTGGGAGGATTAGACCACATGACGCGCACCTGTAACTCCATCTGGCTACGAATCTCTGGCAGTTTCTTAGCATCTTTTGTCACCACTATAAGGTTACCTGTCCTTTCATCTGTTAAGTTTCATTTTCAAATACAAAATATTAGAATGCTATGAGAAATTCTTTTTCTGACTCGAAATCCTTGAATTGTAATGATTCATATTCATTAAATTGAAGCCTAAACAGCATTTTGTCCCTTATGAAGAAAATTAATACAAAACACCTCACTGGATCCAAGAAAAATGGGTACTGTAAAACAGTTTTTTTTGCAAGCACTTTATTTTTATGCTCTATTTGCAAAAATGAATTGCTTGGAAAATGTTAAAGATAACAATCTAAAATAAAAATTGTGACACATGTGGTTACATTAAGAAACTATAGTGGTGTTATCATGAGAGACAGGACATTCACACTGTATCAGGAGCATCAAATTTTAGTTTCCTGCGTAAAACATTAACACTCACTGTAAAGTCCAAAGTTTTTAGAGAATGATTGTGCAATAAAGAGATCCATGTTCTTTTCAGCAAAGAAACGTCCAGCATAGCCATCCTGGTCAAGGTCACCTGAGGCAAATCCTTGGTATGCATTATCAAGTACCACAAACAGTTTCTTGTCCTGACAAAGATTGCAACAGTAATTTTAAAATCTTACTCACCCCTTACGATACCAGGGTCTAAAAGTTAAAAATGAACAGCGATACAAATTTACATGAGATTTTTAAAAAAAGGGATGAATGATAAGTGCTTTAACTATGTTATTTAATTGATTTACAAGATTAAGGAAACTGACAAATATTTAGATACTAAACATGAGCAAAGATCATCAGCGTAGTGAGCAATGAGTCACATATGTTACCTAGATCCTGTGCCGTCTCTAAAGGCTGAGAAGACTTGTTTCCAGTTTGTGTTGTCAATACATGCAATTTCAAGTTGCCCAAACGAGTCTTTAAGAAATATAAAATTTAAATTTCCCTAATAAAGCAACTACAGTAAAAAACCCGTACAACGTGACTCCATATAACGTGAAACCCAATAGAACATCAGTTTTCAAAAAGCACGGTTTTTTTCTCTTCTTATTCTTTGTAAAAAAGA
>JAUUEB010174325.1:0-21375 GCA_032362205.1 Clione limacina
GGAAAATGTTCATTCTGGTGTGAAACAAAAGAAGGAGTGTGTTGGAACTTCCGTGTTCATTAAAATGGCGTCAATAGGGAGATATGGATTATAACAAATTATCGTTTTTTTTATTATTTTAACAAGCAACACAAATGAAAACTGCAGAGACCCCCCAAAGGTTCGTGCCTTAGGTATTTAGAGACCTTTTAAAAAAAGTCGTGGTTTTCGCTGGCGAGTTGAGCGAAGAATAGAATGAATTCTCAAATAACCCCTAGACCGGCATACCTACGTCTTAAAGGCAATTATAAATATAGGCGGTTGGTATTTTTGTGAAAAAATATGTTATGTTATTTTTAATAAGGGCATATTTGGTGGTTTTGGCTTCATAGCAAAAAACGCTCAAGACCGACATGTAGCCATTTAGCAGTTTTGGAAGCTTACGGCGTTGACCATTCATTAGGCCAAAAATCATAATACGCTTAAACTTATTTAAGCCAGATGAGGCTCAAGTTCTGCCGGACTATTAATTGTTATGCTTTTAGATTGTCATTCAAATTATATTAATTCGATCCCGAATGCATTAAAGTAATTCCGACAAGAGCTGTTCTAGATGAGATTTGTTAAACACGTGAATATATTACTTTCAGGTTCTGCTGTGCATTGCGGGTACTGTGATCGGCTGTGCTGTCGTCATCATGGCCGTGGAGAAGGCAGAATCACGCGTGTATCCTAACGCTCCGAAGTCTTTTGCCAAAACTTATCCTGGTGCTTTCTGGTACCTCTTTGGCGCTATGCTTAACCAGGGTTTGTATTTTATCTAAAGTTCTCACAGACGAATACATTTTTTTGTTTTCTTTTTTTATTTGGCGTATTACTTAAACATATTCTTAAATATAGATCAGACTTACCTTATATTTACTTACATAGTCTTTTCTTCTCTCAGAATACAATATGCAAGATTAGCTTTACTGCATTTGCATGATTTGCATTTGCATATAATGTGTATTTTTGTTTTGTTTTTCAAAATGAATCGTAAGCACACCATCTTTCTGTTGAAGAAAGCATACATGATTGACGGCTATATTGACGGGTTTCAGTTTCAGCAAATACTGCTCATTTATATAAAAATTACTCTCAATTCTAAAATTGTATATATATCTTATTGAATGTGTTCTTGGGTTTTATAAAACTTTTGTGTATAAAATGTGAATAAAGTGTATGGTGATGATCATAAATAAACATATCTAAAACTTTCGACAAGAGATGAATTTAAGCTCTGTTAATGCGCTAATAATCAACTTAAGATTGTTTATACTTCTTCAGGGTCGTGATTTAAACGATTCGATCTATGCTGGGATGTATTAGCATGATTGAAGTAAAATTCAGCAAATCCCATGGCTAACAACTTAATACATTATGACATTATCATAAATTAGTTGCACACATAGTTGTTCCCTTAACCTGTGTCATAGAAGAACTGACATATGTACTTTGGTTATGGTCATGAAACAATTTATTTCCTCAGGTGGCCGTGACCTTCCAACTTCCCACGCAGGAAGAGTATTCATAAGTTTTTGGTGGCTGTTTTGTATTGTCGTCGCTGGTGAGTTTAATATCTTTTTCATAATGAGATAATAATAAGTCATTAAGAAATTGTCCGTCTATGAATAATGTACATGGTGTTAGAAGTACACATTCTTTTTAGAGTATGCTAAATCATGCAATTAAAGACTTGTTGGATAATGTTAAATCATGCAATTAAAGACTTTTTGGAGTATGTTAAATCATGCAATTAAAAACTTTTTGGAGTATGTTAAATCATGCAATTAAAGACTTTTTGGAGTATGTTTAAATCATGCAGTTAAAGACTTTTTGGAGTATGTTTAAATCATGAAATTAAAGACTTTTTGGAGTATGTTGAATCATGTAATTAAAGACTTTTTGGAGTATGTTAAGTCATGCAATTAAAGACTTTTTGGAGTATGTTAAATCATGCAATTAAAGTATTTTTGGAGTATTGGAGTATGTTAAATCATGAAATTAAAGACTTTTTGGAGTATGTTAAATCATGTAATTAAAGACTTTTTGGAGTATGTTAAATCATGAAATAAAAAACTTTTTGGAGTATGTTTAATCATGCTATTAAAGACTTTTTGGGTTATGTTAAATCATGCAATTAAAGAATTTTTGGAGTATTGGAGAATGTTAAATCATGCAATTAAAGACTTTTTGAGGTATGTTATAAATCATGCAATTAAAGAATTTTTGGAGTATTGGAGTATGTTAAATCATGTAATTAAAGACTTTTTGGAGTATGTAAAATCATGAAATTAAAAACTTTTTGGAGTATGTTAATTCATGCAATTTATGCTTTTTGCACAAAATGGTACTAACAAGAAATGCTATAAATTCAACGAGATAAGAAGTCTGCTGATCTTTTGCTGATTTAAAGAAGTATTTTCCAAACGTTGTTGGTCGCTTCTGTGTGTCTAGGCAAGTGATCTATGTTAAGGTGTGGCTGGGTTAGCAAATTCAAAATATCTATTTATCTAGCTGTCTAATTCTATTAGATATATTTATCATATCTCTGCAGCTATTAAACTGCTTGTTAGAAAGCATCGTTGAAATGCAAATAAATGTGTGCATACGAAAACGCATCTGATATTTTCATTTAAGGCGAGTACAATTCATCGTTTTTCACGAACGTGCGTTCGCAAAAACTGGTTTACCAACCTTTCAGAATTGAAAACTTAACAACAAAGCCCCGATTTGGAAACTTATCAACAATTCAGTAGTTCTTTGAGGGTTGGCATTGGAAATTTGAAACCATACATCGAAAGTATTGCTTTCACCAAGCCCATAAAGCATGTGAATAATAAATAGACGGTATGAGGTACTGTTTGAAAATGAATGAGAGCAATCAGAAAATGTGGTAATACATCCCCCCCCCTCCCCTCCTAACACACATATTTCCCCAGGTACGTACTGTGGTAATCTAATAGCAGTGTTGACAGTGACCAAAGACAAGCCCCCCTTCGATACACTGGAACAGATGGCGAACCAGGACGAATATAAATTTGGCACACTTGGAAATTCGATGTGGACCACATTATTTAAGGTATGCCGCACGAGAAGCTTAATTTGATATTAATTATCGCTATAGAAAAAACCTTGTTTGTCAGCATCATATCACGAGTTAGAAGACTAAGTTGATAAACAATGCAATTGTATGTTCAACTAAAACAATTCAAAGTTTAAAATATACGCAAAACACCTACGTTGTTGAAATAATAACTCTTTTGGTATTTGGAAAAATCTGAGTCTATTATTGTGTCTGTTGCTTGGCACATGAATGTGTATCCAAGATTGTATCATGTACTTGATTTGACAGTTGTGAGATTCCATTACAATCGAAAGAAAATAGTAAAATCAATATTTACCTCGATGCCTCTTTGTTTAAAACGATCATTGTATACCATGGGCTGGATAAAGACCTCCTCCCTCCCGAGATATGGGGTCATCAATATCATCTGATAATATATCATATGAGGGTCTGTAACTGATATTGCAAAATTCAAAACGTTGAATTATCTGAGTTATGACCCCTGAAGTGTATTTTTTAACTGAAATTCGTGGTTTTTTATTGTTGATTCATAAACATTTACCAACTGTTAGGTGTATCAAAAATCGTTTAGCAACTATATAATTCTGATCCATTTTGATTAATTGATTAATTAAGATAAAAAACAATTATCAAGACCGTTTTACTCAGTTAATTCAACAATTACCAATGGGTATTTTCATAGTTTTAAACACAGCAAAAATGATACTCTTTCACCAAATGCCATTTTATAACATAAAGAAATCATGCACTTGCCGCTACAAAACTGTAGGCCTATGGTTATTATGTGTGAATTTCTACTCTTACTGACTGTCGGAATGTCCGTCTTCGTAGACATCTTACTGTTTAGCCGTAAGCATACTAAGAGTCTGCTGTTCTTTGTTTCAATTGTATTCTGAGCGCACAAATAATTTGGCAACTTCTTGGGAACGTAACCCAGCATCATTGTCAACCCAGTATTAATATGAACGGTATCAAATTAAAAAAAACTTATTTCTCGAAAAAAAATGTAAAATGTAACTTCTCAGCCTGTGAAGAAATAAGAATTTCCTCGAAAAATAAAGTGCACACAAAGAAAATCGAGCTGACAATTTGATTTATGAATTAATGCAATTCACCTTTTTAAATCATCAGAATAAATCGAAAAAAAATTGTGTCGAATCAAAGTGAGGTTTGACACAATTAATGCTTTGTCACTTCGTAAAAAAGCTCAGCAGTATTGTACATGACCACCTTCTGATTAAAGTAATTCTTTGACTTGGAGTCCCTCAGTGAATGAATCAAATAGATAGGACTGGCTAGGAATGTTTTTAGATTTTGTTCTTTAAAAAAATGTTACATGCGAACATTTCAAATGTTTTTCTGATTCACTTAAACAATAAATTTGACAAAACTACCCAGTGGACAGGTATGCTCTTGACATTAATGTTGTTTTCGGCGAGATTGTCTTGAAGATCCCCGCAATTCCAGCTTTGATTTGAGAAATGTTTTCGCTCAATTTGAACGAGTTGTAGTAAAAACTTTTGCATATTTTTGTCTATAAACGTGTTTTCACTTCTCAGACTTCAACACGACCAGAGTTTCAAGCCATCCATTACAAAATGCAGGAATATGCAAAGGAAGACCCAAATGTTCTCCATCAGAGTGCCAATGTCCATCTACAAATGGTGAAGAAAGGAGAATACGCGTACATAGCAGACAAGGGACTGTTCGACGTAAGATACAGCTTTACTATGATGTGTTTTGTTTCATACATTCGATTTGTTTAAAGAAATGGAAAAGCTCCGAATCTTTCACAGACGTTATATAGTTATATTATGTTACAACAAACAGGTGTGGCATTTTAAAAGCCATTATGGCATAATGTGTCTCAGATCAGTTTAAATTGTACTATTTATTGTCTTGTGTGATACCATTTTGGGAGAGGAGAGGCTAGTTAGGAAACTCTTCTTACTAAAAATCCATGTTCCTATCATTTTGTGTAGCATTTATTCTGCCTAGAACTGCTAATTAGCCAAATTAACCAATATTTCTAAGTAGTATTTGCCAACCTGTCACGAGCTACGAAATCTGCCTTTATAAGAACACTTTCCTTTTCATATATATTTGTCTGGTTCGACTCCGGGCTCTCACAAGCGGAAACAATGTTTTGATACCTACATGGTTCCTTAGATATTACATTTCATATATATACTCTCCTTATTTATATCAAAATATTGTTAATACATATATATTCCACACAACAGAGCTGGCTTTCTCGCAACTGTGACCTGATGTTATTGAAGGAAAAGTTCTTCCCCAGTAAATACGCC
Organism: Clione limacina; assembly: GCA_032362205.1. Classification (NCBI taxonomy): domain Eukaryota; kingdom Metazoa; phylum Mollusca; class Gastropoda; order Pteropoda; family Clionidae; genus Clione; species Clione limacina. Next base: position 5,416 of record JAUUEB010174325.1, read on the forward strand.
ATTGTACTGCCCAACAAGTCAGCTTACACCAAGATGATTTCTAACCAGTATGTTACATTTTTAAACTCTTCTTATAAAAGCGTGATATGTCTTAATCAAACGTACAGTTTAGTATCATTGTTATTCTTTTCATGTCCCGATGACCAAAGGATAATCTTATTCATTTCACATCAATATAACAATACAATTTAAAAACATAATTAGGCCACTTTTAACCGAAATAACACTTAAAATTGATTCGGTCAAATTGAAGAAAAATAATCTCAAATCAAAGCTAGACTTAAATCCTTGAAGCTCAATTAAAATTGTCAGAATATCAATTTATCAATGTGCTAATGTGCTAATGTGCTAATAACATTAAATTTACAGTATTTTAAATCAATACTGTGGATCAATTTGGTTGAGGCTCCCGATTATCAGAGTTGGTATCACTGCATTTCACCGCAAAGGCCTTTAGGCTTTTTAAATGCAAAGTCCCAAGATTGACACTGAAAATGTCCTACATGCTCCAGAAATATTCTTTAAATACTATTATGTTAAGATGTTTCAGTAGGGCTATGCGACACTTTGAATTGTGGAGATCTTTAAGATATACCTAGCTGTTAACAAAACCGATGTCAAAAGTTTCCATGGGCAGTTCTGTAAATTTGATGTAAAGTTAATCAGAAAAACATTCAAGATGTTCACATGTTCCAACTTTTTTTAACTCTAACTCATGGATCCATTGTATAAAATACTTAGTCAAACCATTGCTAAATAGTGGATTAAGATTGTTGATTCATTGAGCCGTTTTTTTTCTAAAAGAGAAATAATACAGCTTTTATAATGTAAACTTTTTTTCCTCAAAAAGGACATCCAGGCTTATTTTTTGTTGATTCTTAAAAACTATGTAACATCAATTCACAAATCAAGTGTTTTTAGTGCGTTTTCATTGTTTGCACTTGTATTTATTGAGGAGTACTTTATTTATTTCCATACTTGAAGAATTTGTAATGTTGCTAACATTTCATTAACTTTTTCTCTTTAAAAAAAATGAATGGCCTTATAATGTTTGCGCTCAGTATAGTACGCGTAAAAATTAATCGTGTGTCCGTGTTTGTGGACGTATGGGTAAAGGGCCACTTGGTATGGCGCTTGTATCTAAGTGAGTCTTATAGCGACCGCTCAACACAAACTCTTCTATGAGGACGTTTACAAACATGTCAACTTGGAATTGAAATGATCCTAAAATGGAAAATCCCCTTCCAGCTAGCATAGTCTGAGGCTAAGTTACCTCTAATGTGTAAGTTGTTAGACGTTATTTCAAAGAAATCCAAATTATAGCACATCTAATTTGTATTTAAGTATAGTTCCAAAACAGCAATCAAAGGAGTTCATGGTGACACAGAATGTGACACTGATTTGTTAATTTCTGTAGTGTCATCAAACCCTGCTTGTTTTGGATGTTTTTAATAAACCAAGATATATATAGAGTAAATATTACTGAAAACTCTTGAAATTTCGGATTTGGAGTAGAAATGATGATTTTTGTGTGTAAAATAATGAGTTTTGTCTTAAATATTGTGAGTTTGCCTGCCCAAGGAGAGGGGCCTACAGTATCGAAAAATCATATACGTGACCATGCCTGAATACTATTTTCTCTTTATCTACAGGGTTGTCAAGATTTACGAAAGTGGTCTGCTTCAAGTGTGGATTAAAAAATGGTGGCCAAAGAGACGTTTCTGTGCAGGCTCCTTTGTAACTGAGGCCAGAAAACTGACTCTTATTGATGTTCAGTCGACATTTTATCTGCTTGGTGTTGGCTTTATGATTGGTGGTCTAATGCTATTTCTTGAAATCATCTCAGACAAATTTCGTATTTATAGAAGCTTCAGGACAGAATCTACTAAAGCGGTTGGTAATACCAATGGTTTGAGGAGATGGTGATGAGAAAATGTTTATGACATTCTGAAATCGAAAAAAATGCAAATATTTGATAACAAATTAGATAAGAAACTTCTACTTTCTAGAAGTTGCATGATTTAGACTGCTCGCAGATTTGTTTTGAATACATATATAATATTTGGCTTGAGCGTTATGCGCGGAATCTTTAACTAGATGACTTAATACATACAGCAATATCATAGGTTTGTAAAATGTCCATTTTGAAAAACAAAATAAAAATGAATATCCTCGCAATTGCGTTTCTATACACACGTCGTTTTAGTGTAAAACCTAAATAAAACAACAACGGTATTTAGGGATGGATCATAAGAAATTGGCGTCTTTTTATCAGATAAAATTTATGGAACATATTTTCACATTGTTTCCAACTCATGTGGGTAACATATCACATAATTTTCCCTTTGATTGTTTTTTTTAGATCAGGTGAAGTAAATTAAGAATTTTAAATGCATAAAGCAGAGAATCCAAAGCACTGTTAACATATTTTGTTTAGTGTTTTAATGTAGTGTGTAGTTTGGTTGTTGTGTTAGTAATTTTGTCCTACCGATTTTCAATATAGATAAAGATGCACCTTAATAATTCCACAGGTATCTACTTATGTTTTTTTGTATTAAAGCTGTTTGATCACAGAAAAAGGACGTTTGCTACAACTATGTCTTCAATTATGATTTTTTATACCTTCGTATCTGCACTGTATGCTTTGCCTAAATGATTTGCGTGACAATTGATTGATATATATTAAGTTTCGTTAGTTAACAAACTGTTCGCTGAAATCATTAACCTTGTCTTATGTGTAGGATGTTTTATTATCCAAACATTGTGTTACAAATTGAGTCAAAAACTGTTTTCATATACATGTCTTATCTGAATTTTGTGTAAAAGAAATTATGTCATCGTTGTTCAAGTAAACTTTAGCCATTTTGCTACAACTAGGAACTATATATAGATTGATATTGTTGTAATATAGAGTACATATCTTGACTTGTTTCAGACTGTATTTTCAGATTTATTAATTGGGCCCGTCATGGCTTTCCGACTTTGTACAGTCGTCAGAAACCTATTGCCTTTAGAATTTCGACACGGAAATAGTCATTGATATTGAAAGAAATATATTTCTTTACCTTATAATCTTAATTTTTAAATATTTAGCCCTTAACATGATATGTATAATTGCTTTGATGAACATAGTGCATATATCAGCAATCTAGTTGTATCAACGGATTCATAAAAAAAATTCTACACTGTAAAATAAGTTGTTCTTGACTCTGGGAAGATTGGTCAAACAACATAATATTCTTGTTTAATATGAACGTCTTTTGTACACAGTCATTCGATTGCTTACATATTTTTTAGTATTTTTGCTTATAGCTTGAACGAATTCAAATGTTTGTAGGAAAGATAACTGCTTTACCCACTAATATGTTTCCATACTTTGTTGCTTCCCTTTTATATTAAGACTGCTAGAGTGATTGTTGTTTTGCTTTTTATTCTATTTTTAGATATCAGGATCAAATTTAAAAATAGTGAAATCTCTTTGCAATCGAAAAAAGACAATTTTGAAGCAATGTAATGTCAATGAAATTTCTTTTTAAGAATTTTAAAAGTTGAAGAAGTGACAATTGAAGCAATCGAATGTTAATTGAGTGGGTTCGAATCCCATTCCAGATATCATTTATCCAAACTTAGTAAATGACAATGGAAATGTTTTGGCAGTTAATCAAAATTGTTTACACAAATACTTTTAATATTACTGGTAGCAGTCTAAACTATTTTATGTATTGAAATAACATGTAAAAATTATTCACTTCAAGGGTACAATTTCCAAATTCTTGGCTTTTATTCCACGTATTGTGATTTCTATGAAATCTATATTAAATGCATCCGATGAATATTTATGTTTGATATAAACTATAATGCTCCATTAATGTCCATTTTTATATTTCTATGTGAAGCACTTTTAGCTTGTAATAAGGGAAAGCGCTATATAAATACTATGATGACTATAATTATTATTACCTTGATTTCGTTGAATCCATTTTTATGATAGTGCATAACTTCGATGTATAGTTTAGATCCATTCACTTCTTCATGTCTTCAGTAATCAGGCCTGAAAGGAGTGTATTTTCCTATCCTTGCTTAATTTTCCAAAACAGCCCATGCTAAGTCGAATTGGCTGATAGTTCTAAATGAAGTGTGACTGGTAGCTGACGTATGCATATCGCACCCCTCACCCCACCCCCTTTCCTTCGAAACACCCCTTCTCTACTTAAAAGCGACAGGGTGTAATTTCGCTTTATGACGGCATTTGAGGGTTAATTCCGACCTCGTATTCAAATTTTCTTGATATGAACTTATGAAAAAGAGGAAACTAAACTCTATTCTCACCTGATCACTGAGGTCCTGAAGGAGTCACAGAAACAAATGTCGGACCAATGTGAACGGATCTAAGTTATATGATTATTATTTTCATTATTGAGTATTTGATTGCACATAATATTAGTATGATTACATACACGTAAAGTTGTTATACCCCCAACCATCCCATGACTAGACCGGATCTGTTTTAATGATCGTTAGGGGACCTAGACACAAAAGTTTACAATCACCAAAAAGCTTGATCCACCGACTGACCATTGAGTGAGTACGCTCATGTTTTAATGATGTGTTGCTAATTAGAGCATTGCCATTACCATCGGTTCATCAGCTATCAAGTATCAGCATGACCAAAACCAACTATGTTAAAAATGTGCTATATTTTTTACTATATTTTACTCTATATGGTGAGCTCATAACTAAGAACGCATTTTACTAAAGACAAACTCACACATACTCATAAATTATTGTTTTATTAAGACTCATAAAATTAGTGACATTATTGGTGCTGAACATTGAAATTTTGAAATTTCACCAGCTTTGGTAGACTGGTCAATCTGAACCAAAAACTCGAGAACTAATGGTCGTTGCACGAAAAATGCATATTAATAATGGCCTGGGTGTCACCTTTTATTTGAATTCATTCCAGGTCAATTCTGTACACTTTGATTTGTTGTTACCATTGTCCGAGTAGTCATTGGGTTAAAATTGAATTTTCTATGATCGTAAAATTTTGTGACTAGTTTTTCTAAGGATCATTTAAACAAGTCCGGTTGAGTCATGGGGAAATACCCCCCCCCCCCCTAGTATTTAACTAGTATTTAGTGAAAACCTTCAAAATGAGTTGTGAAACTTGTGAGACATTTATCATAATTCTGCATTTGCTATTTGATATACCATAATATTGTCTCAGAAGTAATTTGACCATGTTTCAACTAAATGGACCAAATAATTCGCCAAACTTTAAGCATCCAAATCTCATTAAATCACAATGTCACATATGTATATCCTATTTTATGGCAGCCATGGCAGGCTCATTAATGGTAAGTTCTACCTAGGACTTAAAAGCCAAGAGATGGTTTTACAAAAGTACTTGATATTATGGTAGTTAATGTCAAATACGAACTAACTTAAGCATTGATAAGATTACTAAAGATAGCCGTGACTCGAACAAATCAAACAATCTAAACAGTTTTGGAACATCTTGTCACAATAGTAAAACAATAACAATGCGTGGGAAATGTCACACATTTAGAGCAATAGAAGTATTACTTGTGACCGATTTATTTTAGATTTAAAATGCTGTAAGCATATTTCAGAGTTGAATATCTTAAATCGTTTTAAACATAACTTTGTCAATGTCAGGGGGGCAGTTTCTAACCTGAAAGAATATTTCAAATTGTTCAAGAAAACGTTGTACATTTCTGGTGTCACATGATTCTGAAGCTATGCTTCATGAAGATGAATCGTTGTTCGTTACATGCAGTAAACTTTTCTTGTATTTCATATTATATGATGTTAAGTGAGCTGGTGGCCTAAGGAATACGTTAAGCCTCGTTTGTGAGTTGGCCCGGGTTGAAAATGTTCATTGTTTTCTGCCATTCCACACTGGCTTTGACATTGTTTTCTGCCACTCCACACTGGCTTGGAAATTGTTTTCTGCCACTCCACACTGGCTTGGACATTGTTTTCTGCCACTCACACTGGCTTTGACATTGTTTTCTGCCACTCCATACTGGCTTGGACATTGTTTTCTGCCACTCCACACTGGCTTTGACATTGTTTTCTGCCACTCCACACTGGCTTGGACATTGTTTTCTGCCACTCCACACTGAATTGAACATTGTTTTCTGCCACTCCACACTGGCTTGGACATTGTTTTCTGCAACTCCACACTGGCTTGGACATTGTTTTCTGCCATTCCACACTGGCTCAGACATTGTTTTCTGCCACTCCACACTGGCTTAGACATTGTTTTCTGCCACTCCACACTGGCTTGGACATTGTTTTCTGCCACTCCACACTGGCTTGGACATTGTTTTCTGCCATTCCACACTGGCTTGGACATTGTTGAGACATTAATGAGGGACGTACTGTTGCGAGTTGCGATTGGCATTCAACCTTACAATTAATGAAGCATTATATCATTAGTTATACATAAGTACATTAGGTTAACATTTCAATACTTATATTATATCCATTTTCGTAAAATATTCATATTATTTCACATTCCATTCCTTGTTTTAATGTACAATCATCCTTGACATGTGAATTATATCATAAAGCGATGAATTATTGTAAAATGCACTTGATGTTAAATACGTGATATTGTTAACCGAGTGATTAGCACTTAACTCCTAAAATAATATATAAACTGTACGATAGTCTTAAGCAGCTTACCATTTCAGTTTTACCGTTTTAACATTTTGATTTGAGTGTTCGTTACAAGCACCAGAGTCACTTTTTTTGACACGTTTGTTTATACCTGCATATAAAGTAGAATTGAATGAGAATCTATCAAATACAATAAAATGAAACAAATGTTCCACTGAGATTATGTATAAGTTTTTTTTCAAGAAGCAAACAACCACGAGACAGTGCCTGTTATATATAATTGGGATGTTAGGCAATAATTCATATCTAAAATGGATTTGGGTACTGTCTCTAAATAGTCGTAAGGTAACATCCACACTAAAAAAAAACAAATCACATCCGGTTGCTGTATTTGATTGGCCTTGTTAAGACTTAGTCGAGGACTTCAAGCTTTTATAGACAAAATAATAAAATGTGATGGAAATGAGAGATGAGAGAAGCTTGAGGACACGTAGTCAAATTTACTTTGGGGTGTTTTCGGTTAGTCAGACCATGGTTGGATTAATTAGAAAGTACTGAAGAAGATAGGATTTAGATGCGGTTGTCACCTCATATTTCCTCAAGGCAATCTGTTACAAGCGTGTGTTAATATAGTTTTGTCATACTAGTCCTTGAGCGTACCACTGTAGTAGCTTTATTAAGTATAAAGTGCCCCGCAAGGCATACTGTCTTTTTGTTTGACGATAAACGGGGCGAGATAAATTCAACATTTTTTATTTATTTTTTTTAATGTTACGCCCCAGTACGAAATATAAATACCAAGCGCTACGTTCATGGTTTCTGAGTAAAAAGGGAACAGGTAAACATGCTTGGTTACGGCGGCGACGGTGGTACTCAAAAGACGTGATGTGACACTGGGTCGACCAGTCTTAGCACGCGTCTCTAAATGCGTGGCAATGCAAAAACGTAAACCATCCTGATAACGAGTGTTTGCCAAATGCTATCTGGTACGCCTGGTAGTGGAAATGATCTCATGGCCTCTTTGTACGAATTACAGATACAGATATTTATCATATGCTATTTGGCACGTTTAGTAGTAAATCTCAAAAAAAGTGTTAAAACCAAATTGTTCTCTTTGACTCATTGATACTCGCTGACTTGACTTTTACTAAATAACAATACCCCGATGTACGATTAGTACTTTTAATTGGATGGCCAATGAAATGAAAGGTACGCATGAATACATGTCTTTCTTAAAGAACAACTGTAGTTCAACAAAACCATGCATGCTAAACAACAACTCTTATATGATGGGTTGCGTTAGGGTGGTTACTCGATCAAAAAAAAATGTGTAGCACGATGCGACTGTAGGGTACTCTTTACACCTATGTAGGGTACTCTTTACACCTACGTTTTTATTATTATTGCTCGTGTGATTGGATAAAATTGTTGACGGATGTAAACTTTTTACCTTTTTCATGCGACTCGTACTCAATAACCCTGATAAAGAATGAAATGTGCAGACAATTTCTATGAAACGAATGTGACCTTTGACTTTTTCATGTGACTTTTTACGAGTAGGGTTCTCTTCTTCCCCACACGATTACATTTACACTGTCACCATTACACCTTCTACATGCACCCCCATAGTGTCTGTAGCATAAATACTATTTATATCGTGTGTTTTAGTATCTGGAATAACCAATTTTCAGTAAAAAATGAGTTTTCAGGAACGTCATTCAATTTGTATTTTCCTTTTGATTAACTAGAATATGCAATGCATTGTTTTGTAATCAATCATACCTTGGAAACTAAAAGAGAGGAACGGGGTGGTGCATAAAAGCGCAAATCACGGGTGTAGAACGAAACGTGCTTCAAAATAGCACGTTTGACGTTACAAATGATTTTCATCGACCAACCAACCTTAAGCGTAATGTTGCAGAATTATGATGCTAGAGGTACTCCTCTTTTTCATTTTACTTGACTTGTGCCGTGTAGATAAGCTTTATATGATGTAATAATACATTTCTTTGTCCTTCTTACTTCTTTGACTCACATACTAAAACCTTCTACTTTGATCTAGTTTAGCCTGATTAATTTTGTAGACAATGTGTTAACACAATTGCATTAGTTCTTTTGTTATTTAAAGTGAAACTTTTGAAAAATACCTCTCAGCCGCACTGTTTTTTTATGGTTGTGCCCCAAAAAAATAGTCCACGAATTTTATGTCAATTGTTTCAAATGTAATGGTTAACATATTCTTATCCTTGTAAACATTAATTACACGCTTGCCTGATGAATGTTATTAACAATAAGTATCACACGCAATGTACTCAATGGGGGAATTTATATAACCAATCGAATCCACAGATATCTGGTAAAGTTCTAAAATCTTGTAAATATTTAAAACAAGGTTCGTAAGTTTTCATTTAGATAGTGTGTGAAAAGTTAATACTGTGGTCAACAACAGCTATGCGGTGAAATAAATTCACATTACATTTTGTTTGAAAGGTCTCTTCAGCTGATAAACATTATGCCAAAATTTAGGAATGTAAAATCCCTAACAGTAACCAGGGGAAGTATTTTTTACTCTCTAACACGAACAAAGTATATTCTTGAAGCTTCGCGGCTTTTCATACATTTGATTAAAGCTTAGCTACAGTTATCTTTCTTTGATAGCGAAATAACACTGTAAGACGGTCACATCTCACAGATAACTTCTTGAAGAAAGGGTTATACAGGAAGAGGAAAATTGTAGCTTTGGCTTCGGAATAAGCTAGCCGGGGGCTGCTCACACAAGGTCGATATAAGCGTGTCAATATGATTTATCTTTTCCTTGAAAGGTTTCATTTCGGCTCCCATCTTCTTAGCGGTAAAAGAGAGAAAGTTTTGAGAGGGTAGAGAGGATATGGTAATACGGGGATATAGATTTGTAGGAAAGGGGGTGGAACGAAAAGATGCATGGGAATGAAAACAAGTCTTGGCTTTATTAAGTTTATTCATGCCCACTCGCTCTAGTAGGTGATTTTAAATAAGATACGCATTTTCTGAGATGTAGTATTTCATAGTTATATCACCACATGCCATTAAAATACATATATAATTGAACTTGGTGGATAAAACGATGAATAACAATATTTGAGCAGATCATATTTGTTAGATTTTGCTCTTTTTACTAGAATGGCTTTAGCACATTTTGCTCTATATATTTATAATGGCTTGTAAAATAAGAAGATACTCAGACACATTGCAGGACCCCGATTGAGCTATGATCCCTCGGGAATCTTCGGTATAGAAATGCTCGGTCTCTCCACCCCTGTCTCTTGATTTGGGCTTAATGCATCATTACCAAGAGGTTGGCAAATATATATAGGATAACATATATTCGTGAGCACATTTTATTAGCTTTAAGAGGGGTGGGGTATCATTAGTAAACAAATTGAAGTCTTGAAGGCATGAGTGACTATGGATGAAAACTGGTATGGCATAAACAGTTTTGTTGAAAACTTGTATGGCATAAACAGGTTTGTTGAAGTATGTTAGAGTAGTCATGGCCCTTAATGTATAAATAGTATTGTTGAAAGTAAGTGTTAAGATTCATCTGCATTTCATGAAAAGATATTTCGGTCATTCACGTTGAATTTGTTTGAACGTCGGCAACATCACTGTAGATGAAATTAGCCTTCTGTCAAAGTCAAGATTGCGATAAACTAAAAATTAAATGTATAGAATGAAAATAAATGGAATTTATCTTAAAAAGTAATATTTTTTGTACATGAAATCTCATTCACATGAATGATACCTCGCGTCAAAACAGGTGCCAAAAGATGTGACGACATGAATTATATTCTACGGTATATTATTTCATTAATCAAAGATACTCAAAAACATATCAATCCAGTTTCGATCATCAAATCAAAATCATATAACGCTAAAATGTAGGCATCTTAACTTGAGACTTATCATAAAGATACAAAGGGTTGGACATAATATAAAATTCTAGATATTGAAACTTTATGATTAAAGATAAAAGATAAAGCCGTGTATTATCTTTGTCGAACAAACATCAGCAACGCTCAAATAACCAAGGCTTACTTGCCTGTTTTAATTAAGTGAAAGCAGAAGAATAAGATGGGAGAAAAAAATGTAAAACAAAACGAGAGAAACTGAATAAACTTCATGATTTCCGGAACAATACGTCGAAAACTCGTTGAAACGACTTCAGGAGTTCCTGAAGTTATCAGTTGACCTCACTTCGTGCAATTTTGGATTACTGGGTGCTTTTGTTTCTTAGAGAAAAGCTGATCAATAGAAATCTGACCCAAGGGTTATTGATCCGTGTTTGGGGCATGCTAGAGACATCTCAGAGACATCTCAATAAAATAAATCGAGCGTTAACTCTCATCTCCAAAACCTCATTTCTGGATAACTCGAATTTGACGCTTTGTGGTGCCAACGTCTTAGTCAAAGCCCCGTCTAAGGTGTTTTATTTATGACTAAACTCAACGTGGGCTCAACAATTGCAATGACAGTTAGATTATTTCTTCATTATCAAAAACACATAAAAACTTATTTCAAGTTATTCGACGTAACGCTAGATTTAAGGCCACATTTATTCAAAGCAAATTAGTTGCTAACTTTAAAGTTGTTTTTTGCGCGTTTTTTACTATTTTTCCGTTGTTGATTAGAATAATGAGTTCCGCTTTCTGATGCTTGTTTATTTCCAATGCCTGATCGTGAATGATGATGTCTCATGCCTCGTAATCTCCATGATCATTCAAGCATTAACGTGATTACTCTGATGATAGCCCAAAGCCCGTGCCTGGGTTGGGTTTCGAGACAAGTAACGCCCTTATAGACGGGTTAGATCGCTTTGCACTCAAATAAGTTGGGTCAATCTAAGAATTGGCCCCAAAAGTGTGTTAAGAGATTCTGCTTGAATGATGTATTCACCTATTGTCTTTTTCTATTTTCCCGCCAGGCAGGGTTTACAGGTCAAGGTTTTTAAACCCACAATTAAAAATGCTTGTCTAGTAAAGCTGGACCTTTATCGCAATTTTTGATAAGGATAAGCTATATTTTACTGTATTATGGACCTAACGATTTATTACGGAAATTCACAGCCTTTTCCTTTAGTTACTACATTTTTTTTATTGACTGTCCACAGGCAATATGTTTTAGTTGACTGCACTTGTCCCAAATATATTTTAAATGATAAAACAAAGTCTATACGACTAAATTATCTATATTTATTTGTTTGAGTTACCATATTAACTACACCACATCAACAAATATATATATACTTTTCTTTACTCATTTCAAGTGCAAAATTGCTTTTAAAGATATGTTTGCATTAGATACATAAATTCTTTTGTTAATAACTTGGAACACGTTGAAGCATAATATGTCAAACAAATATGTGTTAATTTATGTGATCAATGTAAGATCTTCCTTCATTAAGGCATGCCTTCATTGTTCAGCCCCCAATTGAAAAAGTTAACACACACAAGGTAACATTCACGATTATAATGTTGCATACGAAAAACACGAAGAAGAAGCAGTGTCCAAATGGCAATATCTCAATATGATTTTAATGCCTGAATGTTATCAAATAGGGTATCATATAAAAATCCAGGCGCTACGCGCCTTCGGTAATAGTGCTTTGCGTCAATATCCCCTCAGTATTGAAAGCCTGAGCGGGACGCAAGCTTACAATTCAGTGTATATTGTTATATATATAGCGATTTGGTTGCTTCGGTGTTACCCGATTTCCTTAGAAGTTGCTTAACAGAAGAAGAAGGAAAATAACGTATCACCAAAGGCAAAAGTCTTCAATTAGATGAGAATATAAAGGAAACAATCGTAATTGCTTCATTAAATCCAAAATATGCGCATTTTCATATTTTTTTATTTCTCCCCTATCTATGGTATGTTTAGTACCTCACCATATATAATGAATAATATGATTTCTTTTTCAAAATAGCTAACACTAGTAACCCTGTGTTATTCCTTATTTAAAACTTATAAACTGCTGAAGCTTTCTAGTTAAGGAAAACGAAGTCATTCTCAGACAAATTTGATATTTTTCCTTTTACCTTTAACTTTGAATTTTAAACTCTCAGGTCCATTCAATTGAATCAAATTATACAGTACGGATATATCTATTTTATATCCCCAGAAAACAATATAATGTTAATTCGTGTGTTTACATCTCAATGGTTGTGCATATCTTCCAATTTCTGATAGACAGCACTAATGATAATATGCATTTTACTGTATTGTCATGTCATGAAATTAAAAAAAAAGATCAGTGATGTGTATTCTTACTATGTGACTATTCTCAAATGCATTGTGTTTTTCCTTCAGTGAATTGTGAATAATTCCTAAATTGCAACAACAAATCATGCAGAAATCTATCCGATTACATAACATGTCTACCAAATACCCGAATCCTCTGTTTCAAATGCATTGTTATTGTTCTTGCCTGTGCGTATTTTACTAGAAAACAGAGAAGTTTAAAAGTAAGAAAATTTGCCGACAGTTGAACGGAATGAAGCTTTAAAGAATTCAAAAGATATAAGCAGGCCCAAATCTACGATTTTCAAATAGAAGGAGGGCATTTTTTAAAAATTAGGTGTGAATTGTGCTAAACTGTAGCATATTTTATGTTATCAATCAGACGGAGGCTATTTCCTAACGTCACTTCTGCATATTGCAAAGTAAAGCAACAACTTAAAACCAGACCATTCAATCGACTCAAGTTGAATATGTCTGAGCTTAAAGACAGCTTACGAAACAAACCACCCGATATTCTTTTGAAAATGCCAGACAACAATTTAGCTGACAAGAGATATCTGACTCCGTGATCTTACCAACGCAGATATGCCAATCATCAATAATACTCTACTAATGAAGTCTGGCATGTTATATTTCAGAATTATAGGATGTAATAACAAATTATACATGAGTCGCTGAAAGTTCTGAAGAGTATACAGAAACTCGATAGTTTTCTGGGAAACTGCGATTTGTGACTCTAAAAAATAAATTACAATACAAAAACATGGGCCACCGATACAAATTTGTTCAGCCAAATCAATGTATTCAGACATGCAAAACATGATTTAAAGTGGTATTTAAATAAGAGCTATCCGTTATTGTGGTCAATTGTTGGATATCTTGTCAAAGTTTGCCAACATTTGATATTTCAATTTTAGTGATTTTTGTAAAAATCAGAATTTCACGGCATTTCTTTCTGGCATATTTTCTCAATTGGTTCAAAATATAATGTCATATGTAAGACACAACTATTGACGAAGTTTCAAGACGCTTCTTCTACTTTTAGGGAACGTTTGAGGAATTTAAAATTTGAATACATTTTCCCGTAACTTTTGCCACTGAGTATATATTCACATACAGTTAAGTTGGAGACATCTTGCTTGATTGTAAGTGCTTATAGCTTACTCCAAAGGGAAAACGTTACATCACAAGCAATATCATTACTATTATTATTACATGATCATTTAAGATATTTTTCATAATCTTAAGGTATAAACTTGAATTTATCTGGTAAGTCCGAAAAATAGAGCCGAGACTAGCTTTGAACTGTCCTTTATCCACAAACCTTTAATTAAATCTCAATTTCTATGTTACAGCAGTACTTCACCAAATTGCTTGAAACAAGTTGTGGTTTTGGTATCGTTGAATCTAAGAGGACATAAAAGCAAGCAAATATTGACCCAAAAAATTGGTTAAATCCGAATGTAAAACATATTATGGCAAGTTCTCATAGACGGGACCATGTGACATTGTGTACATCTTGGAAAACTTCTAGCCAAATTAAGCTTGCCAGGGAGTGAGAAAATAAAAATAGAACGTCATATTTGTTTATTTGGAAATTATCAATTTGATATACGGAAATAGTTATTTTGTTCTCTTAAAATTTACATCAAAATTCAGCCCCCCCCAAAAAAAATTAGGGAAAGTTCTGACTGATAAATATTATTCATGTTTTTGTCGCCCTGTCAATACAGCTTAAGTATTAATTATTTCGACGCATTTATTTACGCTTACGAAAACATTTACACTTCATTTGACTAAAGTATTTCACTTGCTATAAAAGCTGCAGACAGTGAAATTGTCAAAAACATTTACAAATATTTGACACAAATGATTTTGTACTTTGAACAGAGTAACATATTATTATAACACCGTGTAATTATAAATCTAATCAAAATGAACCGTCAAGGACATTAAAGTGTCACATGAATTGAAATAAAATCTATAATGATCACATATTTTAAACAATTATTAAATTGTAATCTTACAGCAGAAACAAATTCAGCTATTTGATTCACACTTACATAAATTGAAAAGAAAAAAACAGAAAACAAAAGACAAAGAAATGTGAAAAGAAGAAGAAAAGAATCACAAAGACAAAAAGTCGCCGTCTAAGTACATTCTGTAATCAAGCGATATTGTTTGTCCAGGTGTGTGAATCCAAAGTAGTTATACTGACGTTGGTGCACTCTCGGATTCAATCGACTCCAACTAAATTATATCTTTCTTAAACATTATTTTCACCACAAAAGGACAAACAGAAAAACAACTAAGCATTGTCTCACCACAAGAAGACATAATTAAGCATTGGATTGTCTGTTTTAATAGAGACTCGTGGGTATATGTATGATTGGTGTTGAGTTGTTTCTTTAGTGAACGAAAAGGTGAAGATTGTTTGAGTCAATAATTATCGCACGTGGTTTATATAGCTTAACTTCGCTCATGTGTGAGTACAATTATACAGGGTTGATTAGATTATATCTCAAATACACTAAAAACCTCAGGTATGTGAACAGTTGGTTACTGATTGATTCGTCAATACTAAAAGTTCGTTTGTAACGATGGCCAATAATGTCTATTAAGTAAAATCAAACAAAGAGTAACCAAAAAGAAATCCTTTCAATTAAATGTCAATGTTTAGTTTAAAATTGATAATCGCCTTGTTTACAATAAAAATGCATTGCCAATAATTTATTATCTTCACATCAAATATCATTAATTACTCACCAATGTTGACATCTTTCTTAATCCACGATCTTAACATCTACTCAAACAATGTTTACAACACAACAACTCAATTATCAAGTAACAAACACAAGAGAGAGTAAGGATTGAGTCAGATATTATCGCACGTGGTTTAATTAGCTTAACTATAAATAATAGTCGTGGGGGAGCACACTCGTGCAATGCCAATTAGATAACATCTTAAAATACTTTACAGAAGCCCAGGTATACTTTACAGCTGGTTGGTTCACCAAGTATTTTTCTTAATTA
>JAUUEB010174437.1:0-14118 GCA_032362205.1 Clione limacina
GTCTCCGAATTATACAGTAAGATGGGCTCTATATAAGTCTTGAACACTCTCACTTTGTGACCAACACTCAGTCTCTTGGATCTAAAGTACTTCTGGCATTTCTTTATAGGGGTCTCACTGGTGTTTTATCTTCTTTTCGTTTGTCAGACAGAGATTTTTAATTAGCTTCAGAGTAATAAAGTTGACAGTACCCCCAGACCTCTGTGGATTGTCTAGTCCTCAGCCACAGAGTTGGCCCAAGCATACTAGTTTTTTTTTTATATTAATCAGTTTTTACTTGAACATTCTTGAATATTTTTCTTCTTAAGGAAACACAAAACTTGATTAGCCTTTTTAGAAAGGAACTTATACTTTTCTCTCCAATGTAAGTTAGAATCAATGATAACTCTAGATGTTTTTCTGATTTGATATCATCTTCCAATGTCTTTTAAAATTCAAGGTATTTTTTTTTTCAAGAGAAAATGCATCATCAATGATGTCTATAGTCCTATAGACTGTCATCTGTAAATAGTAAAATGGTAGTGCAGGGAGATAATTGGCTGTAATGTCATGTATGAATCCTAAAAATGACATAGGTCAAAGGACAGAAAGTACTGGTTTACTGTCTTATTTTAACCTGTTCTCTGTTCCTCTAATAGCCTTCTAAAATTTTCTTTATTTTCTAGATCCCCAAAAGTGAACACACATGACTTCAAAAGAAAACTACAGTTCTGATGTGCATCAAGGTCTACTTGAGGTAGAAGGCGACACAGTGTGTTCTGGCAGTTATGCATACTATCATTACTGTTGTGATGATGTTGATGACAGAGTAAGATTTAATTTTTTATTAGAGTTCTACATGAGTTCGGAGATCCAACAATTTAAAGAAAAGTAGGAATAGATGAATGTAAACTCTGACTGACCTTGCTGATTGCTATGCATCTTTCCATGCCTTTCCACAGCAATAAAAAAGTTACAGGAAATCATAATGAAAAAAATCACTTGTCTGATGAAACATCCTCTATTTATCTACCTCTCAGTTTTTAACTCATTCTATTGTCAAACATGTAGGTACTAAGACAATAATAATTGTTTTCTGAAAGGGAGAAATAAATTAATGAAGCCAAATCTTACTGAAAAAGACATCCAGACTTTTGAACTTGATTTTTATATGCAGCTTTAGCTGTCCATTGTTTAAAACTTGTTACTGAAAAACAATCAACATTAAGTGCTACTTTTGCAGAGAGTGTCAACAAGTTAGTTTTAGTCTCATACTTAATTGATCAACAAGAAATCCCATATCATTGAATATTTGTTGAAATAGAATAAGAGAATCTGAATTTAACTGTTTTGCATGTGGGTCATTGTGTTTTAGGCAAGCCTGGATTCTGATTTTGAATTTATTTTTGCCAATTTTTTCCTATGAAAATGTTTCTTGTAAATTTATTTCAAAAGTGATTTCTATGAATATCATTGCTTTATTTTGATAATTGACAGGGATGGGGCTGTGGATATCGGACCCTACAGACAATTTGTTCCTGGATTTGCAAACACCCTCAACTAGATAGTTCTTTAAAAAGGAAAACTGTTCCAAGCATCTTAGAGATACAGAAGGCTCTTGTGTCAATGCAGGATAAACCAGAAAGTTTTGTTGGATCAAGACAGTGGATTGGAAGCTTTGAGGTTTCTTTGTGTCTTGATTATTTCTATGAGGTAACTTTAATATTTTGATGAGTTCTCATAGTATTTGAAAACTCAAAGGACTTGAAAAGTTTTTTTTTTATATATAACCATTTTTTATTGAGTAGGAGAGAAGTAAAAAAAATCAATAGCACTCATTTTTTGAAGAGATATTTTGACTAAGCAGGCCCTCTTCGATAATTTTCTTGATCTTCATTAAAGCTTCATCAGAGAAAGAAACATAGTCATAAAATGAAATTCAGTAACAGCTTTATAGTTTATTGCCTTTCCCACAGTAGTATATTTATAAATTGAATTTATTTATATCCATTAATGAATTCTTTCATTTAAATATCTTGTGTATTTTAGTCTCTATAAATGTTTACCTAATGACTTTTGCTGTATGGTAAAGCTTTGAATGAAGATACTTATTTGATCTAAATCTATTGAAATATTTATGATACCTTCTTCAGAAAAATAAATTCCTCAAATTCAAAACACAAAATATAAGAAATATATTTATCTGAGACAGTTCACTATCATTAAGATACATTTTCAAAAGAAATTGGATACTGGTCATTTTAAAGGGTGTGGGTCAACTTAGAAACCAAAAATTTCATTACTATCATCATGCAAGAAAAAGTCAAATGATTTTTAAAGTGGCCAGTATCTTTTTTTTAAATCATATGATTGGCAGAAAATTGTGTTTAAGTCTGTTTAAGTTATAATTTTGTTACACAAATTTTACATTTGTTTTATTCCTTAGGTACCTGGAAAGATTGTTCATGTTGTGAGTGGCTCAGAAATTGATGATGCAATTCCAGAACTCAAACAACACTTCCAGACTGTTGGTGCCCCTATTATGATGGGTAAACATTTTTTGTTACTTGTAGAGTATAATTGATCATTATAATGTGAAAAGGTTACATTTTAGCGTTGCTGCAATTCTTATATTGTTCATTTGTAAAAGACAACAGGTTAAACAAAGGATCACAATAGTCTTATGTAAATGTTCATGCCACTTTTTTCTTTTTTAGTAAAGTCTTTTTTTGATGGGGGGGGGGGGGGTATTATTTGTTCACCATTTAAGAGTGTTTTGGTTTTAGCTTCTGCCAGTTTTGTTTGTTTTATCATGCTCCTTTCCAGTGCTGTCTTGAAGATTATGTTCTTTCCCCTTACATTGGAGATTTATTTTGTTAGGAATAAAAGATTCACAAAACAATTTGATTAAAAAAAAATTATATAATAATAATATGGAAATCAAGATAACTTTTGTTTTTAAAGAGTCATTAGATAGAGTTTGTATCCAGCAATATTGTTAGGGCTTGTAGCCAATTTCTTTGAAACAAATATGATAAAAATTAAATGATGAGACCCTTGGCCAGGGGCTAGCAAACTAGGTACCAAACTGCATGAGCATATATATACAGTGTTATATCCCTTAGTTTGAAAACTTGTCTGGATGTATTGCCTACTTGTTAAAAGGTACATACAACTACCCCTAGCTTCTGACTGATGTTCTTGTACAAAATTTGTATCTTTAGATTTCGCTATTTTGTTTGTTTGTTAAAGCGAAGCTATATTTTGTTTTTAACTCTTATAGAATGGAATTATAGTTGTTGGAATTACTGCAAATTTGGTCTGCACTTTGTTAAACAAACACCTTGTGTATATTTGTTATCAGAATTCATTTATTTCCTTCCTTATTTATTTTCTAATCTTTTCAAACTCATTTTAATGGGTTGCAACCAAAATTGTATTTACCAGCTCCATTTTCACTTAGCTAGTCCCGCTTGTAAGACAAATAGTTATCCAAAGTCAACTCTTGCCATTTGACTGATTTGCATTATAGAACTGCTTTAGATACTCATGGTTTTTCATAAATAGTTAAGTGCTTTCCTTTGCACAAAGGGCAGCACTATGGCTATCCACATTTCGAAGGAACTCCTATATTTAGACTACTAGTTAGTTGAGGTAGGAGTTTTTATAGATTTTGCCTGGATTCCCTTGATTGATCTAAATGCGCGTTATACTAGCGTAATGGGATCTACTCTTTTTTTTTCTTCTGAAAGGACTAGTTGCTAGATCCTGCCTGCTCAAAGGATCATGTGTTCCTTCTTTTTAAGAGCAATTTCAAAGTTTTTGAATGCATTTTTACTTGTTTGAAAATAACTAAGGAATGTTTTATTGCTTCTCATATTCTTTGATTGTAAAGAGACTTTAGGAAAAATAACAAGATAAATAAATTCAACTGGCAAAATTGTTCAATTTAAATCTATGGCTAACACCTTTGAATTCTTGCCCTTTTCTTGTTAGATTATATGTTATGTATCAGGGTAATTAGCAAAGCCTGTAATTGGAAAGAAACACTAAAAGTGTGAGGCTAATCTAAATGCTAAATGATTTACACTCATTTTCTATTGGTCACTCAGGCCTGCATTGATCAATTGAAAGTAAAGGACTTAGGGATTGTTTTCACTGTCAGCAAATAACATGACCAATGTCTTTCCAGAGATGAAAGATCAAAAACCAGGCTTGCCAACTCATTTACGACCTCAAGTTGATCAAGGTTCAAGCTCTAACCAAGTTTTGATTGAACCTAGCCAGGCTCGCCAACTTTTTCTGACCCCAAGGTTGGAGCTCAAACCAACTTTTTAAAAATCCAGCCAGGCTCACAACTCAAACAAAATAACTTGAACACACTACTCATCAGTCAATCATGCATTATAAATTGTAACAAGAGCACTACTAAAGTATTGAAAGACAGACAGATGGGCGATTAGGGATTTAACACATAATATTCTGTTCTCAGAGAGACACATTTACAATTAAACACCCACAATGAGAGTTCTTGTTGTCTTGGATACAAGTGAACAAGTCTATCTGTCATCTCCTAACATGTCTCATTGGGCAGCGTTATACTTTAAAGTTTTCTCCTGTGCACTTTGCAAATCTTCTCAATAGTTCATATAGATATTGAAAATAACAAGCATTTTTGTAATCAGCACATCAGAATTAGTAGAATATAGGCTTGTATTTTAGGTTAAACAATTTTGGTGCTTCCTTCACCTAAACAGTGTCTGACTACTAAAGTAACTGTTGTTTGACATGAGACCTATGGATAGGAGTAGGTGCTAGTTTATTCCTGCGTCCATGCGCCTACAAAATATTTCCATCCATCAAAGCACCACTATCCTATAACATGATGGTCCCTTTTTAACTTAAACCTTTTGTATAAGTTCTGCCAATTTTTTTTTTTCCTGAACTTAGAGGTTTTAAAGGCTTAAACCTGTTGTTTATGTAAGTTTATATTTCATTTATTTATTATTTACATTTATATATTTCAGGTGGTGAAACTGATAACTCATCCAAAGGAATAGTTGGGATACGATTAGATCCACCTGCTTTGCTTATTATTGTAAGTGTGTAATTGAGCAGTTCAAGTTTTTTATTTCAATATCGTCGTCAAAATGGGACGATAGAGATGGATATTATGAATTGATTTCACTTGGTGATAGATAGTCGATCAAGTCACTAAACAATGTCTTTTTTCAACAGTTTTAATTTAAATTCAAAATCGCTTTATTCTTCTTATAGTAAGCTAAGGGGACGCATGTTGTTAAAATTTAAAGCCAATCTTAGCCAATAGGTTAAATTTAATTAAGTTATAACATTTAAAAAAATTCAGTTTTTGAAAAAAGATGACAGAAATGCATATTTTGTCTGTCTAATGTTTTGTTTATTTACAGTGAGTTTTATTTCTACCAATTCTATATATTCTTTATGATGGTTACAATATACAGATGGTTGAAAAGTTATTAAGAATTTTTGTGTGCATTTGTTTTCTGTAATATTTCAAATCTTTATTTGATTTATTCGATCCTTTAATTGAACATGCTTAAATAACAGGTGTGCGTCATTTTGTTTATTCTCAACATTAGCTGTATTGTTTGTTGTTGCAAACTCTTTTTTTGATTTTGTCAGATTTAGAATTTTACTTGGCTTCAATTTATTTACTATAAGAAATAACAAAGGTCAAGTATTAATCTTTCTCTTATTATGGCTTCTGAGAAGGCGTTTGTCATCAAAGGTTCATTTTCACACAGGGACCTTCTTTTTAGGCATGGGTACAGCTCTAAAAAGAATGGTTAAATAAAGAACATCTTATCAGCAATTATTTCTATTGCACACAATTGTCTTTTTCCAAAATTAACACTTTTTAATTTTCTTATTTCTCTGATTATATTTAACATATTGACCTAAACTTTAAGATCATGCACCCTTTAAGCTGAATATGAGATGTTCAAAGCAAGCAACCCCTTCTACCTACAGCCTACAGTCTCATTAAATAGCTTGACATCAGATAGGTTACAGCTGTTAACAAGACATCTTTTTTCCTTTGAATACTTTAAAATGATAACGACTTGGTAGGAATTCGAAATTTTCTGCTGGATGTGATCTGTTTTTAACTATCACATAACTGATTTTTATGCCCTGAGATGAGAGTCTGAGTCCCAACAATTTTCTCTGCGCTCTTTGTGATACAAGTGAGTTTCTGTAAGTTAGAATTTGATGCGTAAATGTACCAGACAGTGATTGATTGTGTTGAATTGCTTTCAACAACTGCAGGATAAAAGTGAACAAGAGTGTCTTTGTTGATGTTGAAAGAATTAAGTTTGCTTAGAAAGTACACCCACTGTCTGATCTTTTTCAAGAGCCTGTTATGTGCATCCCATTTCAGTGTGTTAGACTCATGCATTCCTAAGCATTTTAATATTGTCACTTGTTCTTCAATAGAGTCATTTATAGTCAGGAGTGTTTGGGAACCTTGTTACTACCGAAGTTGACAATCACCTCCTTTGTTTTAAACACATTCAAAGTAAATTGTTTTCATCAAATCAGTTCACTATCGTATCAATTTGACCATGTTTGTTGACTTTGTTGTTGTTTATAAACTTTGTAACTTTGTTTCATCTGAAAATTCAATCATTAGGTTTTATGGTAAAAAGTGTGTAAAACTTTGGTCATAAAACTCATTTTTAAGAAACTAAAAGAGACCATGTGACACCAATGATGACTCACTTGCGTTGGCTGCATGCCAAAGCTCAATACCACAGTATTTGCTTGTAAAGCCATCAACACTAACTCTGATTAATAACTTTTCATCAACAGGCCCATCTCCAGTATATAGACTGATTTATTAATAATTTACTGTATTTAATACATCTAAACTTATTACTTAAAATGTTTATCTCTTGATGTGTTTCTAGAGAGAAAATATCTATATGGTATTCAGTATAACGAGGGCTTAGAGAAGTGACTTTGTCTCTTTATTGTACACATATTTTAAAGATTTAAATAAGCTTATCCAAAGTAATGGATTTATTTATAGGATGTCAGACTTAGGATCCGTTCATCTTAAAACGTTGTGGGTTCAACACCTGCAATGGGATAACATTTTAATGATGAAAATTTGCTACCGTCTTCCACATGTTCACCCAGCAGTATATATGGGTTTCTGACTTATAGGCTCTGTAAGTTTACTAAGACTCGTGGCTTAAAAGTCAGACTCGTTGTATATGCTATATGAACATGTGTGTCTCCGTTGTAGCGAATTTCTTTCTAACTTTACTAAGGTTGATCGATTGATCTCTTGTATACTCCAAATGTACATGTGTATCTCTGTCCTGCCTGCTGGGGTAATAATTATGTATATGAAAGCGCATTGAGCAGTTATGGAAATGCGCTATATAAAAGTCATACATTATTATTATTATTATTATTATCTAAGTTATTATTACTTTTAACAAAACAGAACATTAGAACAGAAACACTATAAAAGGTGGAGGCTGTCCATTATGCTTTAGATTAACACATATTAGACAGTGCCTCATTTGACAATCGAAGACTTATGGCCAACAAAACATTTTACTTGAATGTCGTCTGTAATTCATAGTAACCTCCCTTTATTATCTTCTTTCCCTGTGAGATTTAACGAAGGCACTAGGCACCATGATGATTTATTTAATTGATGTAGACCATTGTTAGTGAAGTTACAATAGTCTTTTGGATCAACTCTAAATGTTTTATCTATAGTTTTTTGTTTCTTTGGTCCTCAGGATCCACATTACAGTGGTGAACATCCAGATGCAAAAACCTTACAGCATCAAGGCTTTGCCAAGTGGTTACCTGTTTCTGAACTGCATTCAAATTCTTTTTATAATATGTGTCTGCCAAAGCCACCTTTCAGTTGACACGTAATATCTTTTAGGAATTCTAATATGAGATTTGGTAAAATTGATTTATAGGACATAATCCAGCGATAAAAAGGTTATGTCTGATTCTGATTAAATATTATTTTTAGAATAAGTGAGCTTTGTGGTTTTTACTTTTACTAGTTGTGGTAAGTGAGGGAGGAAGTCATTATTATAAAGTTTATTTAAACAGCCAATGTCTGTAGGAGTCAAACTGTTAAAAAAAAGTGAAAGCCAGGTAAAGGTACCCATTCTTATTTGTGACGCTTGTCGAAAGGTGTCATTTGTTGCACTTTGAGATATTGCTCAACAAAGGTGATTAAAATCTTATTTTACTTGATTCCTTTTCCTGAACCTTTTGAGTAATAACAAAATAATGACCAAAATTGAAAATATTTATGTGTTTAAATTGTATTTCGTGAGACGGTGGTTCTTCTGAAATCTTTTGTTCACAAAAGTTCAAAGGCTAATTTCTCAAAACCTTGTATTTCTCATCTCAGGCCTGTAGAAGGCTTTACCTCCTTAATTTTTGTCCCAGATATTGATGAGAGTGGCTTGATGTGAAAAGTTAAAACATTTTTTTAAAATTTGCAACATGTGGAACCTTTTGATAGAATCTGAGCCTCTAGTAATCAGGAATAAGAGTTCTGATTTTTTTTTAGACATATAGTGCTGGTGATCTCTACCAGTTGCCAGTTCGATACCCCCAAACATTTGTTTTGAGAGCAATGCTGAATGCAGCAAGATGTGAACTGCAGTCACACCATGTGAATCACCTAAATATTTCCACGAGACTGTATGACAATTTCAAACTTAGTGTAACCTGTCTCCGCTACCACTGGCCTGATTTCTCAAACTCGTAAATGGCATATCGACAGACAGTCACAGTCTGGCTCATGTCTAATATTTACTTCTTTGTTACCTTTCTCTTGGTTTGGTTAGTGAGTTTCTTTGTAATGCTGCTTTAAATAGCGGAGTGTCCAATGTAAGCCAACATCTATTGTTAGTAGGGTTTAAAAATTTGCAGGCAAAACATAGCACTAATATGAGGTAGATTGCCATTGCTTTTCATATAAACTTTACTTGATAGGAGGGCCATTGAAATTTGCTGTATCGGCTCCTCTTTTAAAAGTTAATGTAATGATACAAAAAAAAAAACTACTCATAAACAAAGTCAATTAGAGCATTATTGGAGCATTTATTAAAATGACATTGGCTGTTAACCTATGCATAACAGTAACAGTGGTTCTGTTTCCACGATAAATTGACATTGTTAAACATGCATATTTACAAACAAAGCAAAATACATGGCATTCTTGTTACAATAAGGTCAAATAGTGAAAATAGTAACTTTTCTTTATGTATGTAACATATATATATATATAACAATAAGAAGCTTACCATTCACATTAAGTATATTTCAGTTATAAAATCTTATTGAAAAAGTTCATACTGACATTTTGAAGGCACTTGGGAATTTTAAACAAATATTCCTGGTCTTTTAAATGAATGAAACGTTCTTTTATGAGTTTGTTTAAAGCAATGAAAAAAGGATAAAATATTATTGCTATATCAAAACTTACTTAATTTGTCGTTGTTAAATTCTTGAAGGACTGAACGGATACATAATATTACATCAACCTAGTGTTTATAAGACAAATAATTGGAAATATTTCTTGCATAGTTGCAATTAGACCAATGAGAATCTCACAGCCTAAATAAATATTCATTGGAGTTCAATATTTGTTCACATACTTCATCTGTATGAGTCGTTTAAGTGTACAATAATGATGAAAGTGTGAAGAGGAAAGAAGAGAAGCACAGCAACCTGCAGGTTGTCAAATATAATATGTCCATCCGATTTTCAATCTTTGGCTTTAAGAGATACTAGCTTCATAAACAGTTTTAGCATTCAGTGTTTAAGCCTTCAGGAACACAAAGAGGCGGATTTAACCGGAAACATATAGCAATTACTAAATTTGAACCCAAGATGGGTCACTTGTTGGGTAAGAGGCGGTTTTAACCGGAAACATATAGTAATTACTAAATTTGAACCCAAGATGGGTCACTTGTTGGATAAGAACACTACTTATACAGGTCAAACTGGAATGGTCGGCTGAGATCTATTAACCCCGAAAGCAGGAAAGTTGAATAATGACAAAACATCCGTCTTCAGAGAAATAATAATGATAACACATTCACATAAGTTTGGCACAAATATAAAAGAAAATGATAAAGGAATCAATCTCAATCAGGCGCACATCCAGGGGGAAATGTCCCCCCCCCATTTCGATCTAAAATGCTCTAGAATTGTACAATTTTTTACTTATTCTCAAAATTTCGCCCGCTTTGCGGCCATTTTTACCCATTTGTAATACAAATTGCCACCATTTATAACTAATGTCAAAAATTTCAGCCGCTTCGTGGCAATTTTTTTATTTTGTCCAAAGTTTTTCCCCCCCATTTCAAAATCCTGGCTACGCACCTGATTTCAA
This sequence comes from Clione limacina, assembly GCA_032362205.1. Taxonomy (NCBI): domain Eukaryota; kingdom Metazoa; phylum Mollusca; class Gastropoda; order Pteropoda; family Clionidae; genus Clione; species Clione limacina. The sequence continues at coordinate 10,409 of JAUUEB010174437.1, forward strand.
TGCTCTTCATACACAAATGCTCACACTCGCTCTCTTTCTGTCTTATATTAACAATATTTTTTCAATCACATTATCTTCTACTTTTCTCTTTTGTCATTCTCCCAAATTCTCTTCACCACAAAGCATTGATATGTCTCAAAACACATAGTTAAAGCTTCCTTCTACGTTTGATTTATGGCAGTAATGTAAATATTATTTTTTTAACTGTATAAATTAAAATGTCAGGAGCAATGGAAAGTTTAATTACAATCACGGAAGACAGTCTCCTATAAATATGACAGCAACAATTGTTGGAGGGAATATGAGGCTATCATACACAGTTTGTACACTTTCAAGTAGGACATGCCGCATTAAGAATTTGATAAAAGTCATCTTTTTTATATAAGTACAAGATAATTCTGTATTGGTAAATATTCTATACATGATTTGTAAACATTATTTCACAATTGCAATATACACAATTTTCTCAGAAATTCTTTCTGCACAATTTATAAATATCATGTCCGCAAAGCTGCACCAAAACCATTAAATCTGGTCAAATGCTCAAAACAAATTTTTGAACTGGATTCTCATAAATTGTCATGATAGATGTTAGCATTCAACTATGGCACTGAACAATTTAGTAACTTGAATTTTGTTTTATGTTAGGAAAAATTTCCTTTAATGAGGTAAAATATTTTTGATATAGGTTAAAATCAGAAAAAAAGCTTTACTTCTGAAGTTTAAGAGCTTATATTTGAATTTATCATTGTAAAAAATTACATAAAAGGAAATAATAAATCATTCATTTTGTTTAAAGGTTGCTGAGGAAAATTTTGTCAACATGTGTAATACGACACATTTTGAGGGCAGATTTTGTATCTTGATTATTTAGCCATCAAAAAGGTGCTCTTGGGAATTTTTTTAAAATCACAGAGACGCCACAATGAAAACAAAATTAACCACTTTTGTTCTCAATATATTTTTTTTATTTCTTATGTAGAAATTTTAGTCGACCATATGTGGTACCTTTTCATGAGTGTATACAACCGTCAATTTTTACATTACTCTTTGGAATTTTCTTTTCATTCTGAAGAAAATTTGACATTTAAAATCTGTAATGTATAAATTTACAGATAAAAATTCAACTGTACAGTTTTATACTCCATGTAGCATTTATCACAGAGGTTTTTTATTAACAACTGAAAAGCAGTATTGCTTAAAAGAATCATGTTATTGATGTTACTAAAAATAATGTAAAGCCACCATATTTGTTTCTAAGGACATAGGATAGACAAACACTATATTTCATATAGGTAAATATTTTCATCAGCTCTCTGAAGCATTTCTATGGCCCATCATGGCTGTTGTTTGAAAACACATTTGAACGATTATGTTAACTTTTTGTTTAACTGAAAACTGTTACCTATTTTGTAATAAAACAAAAAATAAGATAAGAGCATTGTTTAAAAAATAATCAAATTTCTGACCAAAATAAAAGAATAAGTTCATACATTCAATTCATAGTTGAAAAGGTTCATTTATCTTTCTTGATGTGATTATCGTTACTTCTTCTTCTTCTTCAGAAGCATTTCATGTTTTGAAGAGGTACCCATTGCTTTACACTTATCTCAGGGTGTAAATAGTAAATGCTTTATTTGTATGTAAGGTTTTACTCCAAATGTGCCTCAAAACAAAAAACTATTCACTTAGCCCTAAAAACAAACACAATCTATGCCTTATAACATGAAGTTTCAGTTTATTAACAATATCTAATATTTGATAAATTGTTGCCCAAGCTTCTGTCTAAGTAGGATAATTAAATGTTCACACATATGTAATGTTTGTGTAGTCAGATATGGCTTCTTTATCTTTATTAGAGCTGGAAGATTTCACAGATTGTCTGTCTAAAGATGAACTATATCCATCTTCTGAGGAACTCCAACAATTGCTGCTATCCAGTCCATTACATTGGGGACCTAGTCTATGATGTGAAACCTCTGTACTAGAGGTTGAAGACAATCTTCTTCTAGAAGTTTGGTCACTACCCACGCTGCTATTACTTGATGTACTTAAACGATTATTGTCTTGCAGCCTCTGGAAAGGAGGTGGGTCTTGGTATGGTGGGGGATTACGATGATGTTGCTGTGACGAGATGGAAGACAAGGATGAGGTAGATGAAGATAATATGGGATTCATTGCTCCTTTGTTTCCCGAGGATCTGTCATAAATAGACTTCAAATCTTTTACACTCCAAGGAAGTTCTTGTTTTGCCCTGCCCCCAACAAACCTAGGTGAATTTTTTCTACCATTACTATCTACATGCCTATCACGGGGAGTTATTGCCCTTGACCTCGGTGAGAGGTTGTAGGCAGAGTCCACAGACTTGTCCTCAGGACGGACGCTTTCTACACAAGATTTTTTTGAATTGATAGTCGTTTTGCTAGTCAATGTGGACATTGAGGAAGATAATGGTGAAAAGGCTGAAGGTCTTTGAGAAACATTGGGAGATGGGATCTTTTCATCTTCCGGGTGATAGAAGTATGATCGAGCCTTCAGAAAATTGTGACGATGCTCGGAAGGCTTTTTGTCGTAAGGCTTTTTGCCTGAAGTCTTCTCTTCATCATTTTGACTCACATTTCTCCTTTGTGATGGGGTAGCCTCTTCCATAGAAATGCCTTTACGTTGATTGGCAAGTGGTGGGGCTTTGTTCATTATAGAGCGGGGACTGTAAGCACCTATTTTATTGAGATGATCAGCTGAATCACTTACCCTCCGGTGAATGAATGTTGAGTCTGAATTAGGAACCTCAAGAGATGTTCTTCTAGATGGTAAAGGCTGATTAAAATAAGAGTTTGTACTCTGTGTTGAAGTAGGCGATAAGGTAGAGTGTTGTGGATTTGGGTAGGACCTGGGTGCAGAGTGAGATACTGGACGTTGTCGTGACAACTGTGGGTGTGATGACTCGGCTAAGTGAGCTGATGGTTTACTAGGTGATGATGAAAAAGATGGCGTTGATTGTGACAGAGGGGAATGTTCATCATGTTGTTCATACTTTTTCATTGATTCTAAGTACACCTGTCTTGGGTCCTTATTTCTTAACTGTACATAACTGTCTTCTTCTTCAACACTGCTTGATCTCCTACTGAAATTATCTACATCCTGTTGTGGACTTAACTTTTCTGGCTCCAATGGACGGAAATGCCGACTGTAAGCCATGTTCCGTTGATCAAGATCAGAGCTTAAACGACACTGTGACTTGACAGATTGATTGTCAGAGCTGTTTTCACTGCTGGTCACAGAAGAAACGGTCACATTGCTAACATTGCTTATGTCAGACCTACGACTGAAGGAGTCTGAATTCCTGCTGAGTGTTGACACAGTCACTGAGCTGCCACTAGATGATCCAGTATCAGAAAGCTTACTATTTACACGTGACAAGTTAGATCCTGCATAGTAACTGCTGTCTAAGGACACTTCATCCTTTCCTAAAGCATTTCTCCTATTTACAATATCCTTTTGCAGACTATGAGAAATTGAACCCATATCAAGAAAAGCAGAAGAGGAATCATCAAAGCTACTTGATAATTTTCTTTTGGGTTCAAAAGATGAACTATTTTGCAAATTTAAAGTGTCTTCATTTCTGGCACATTGCTCCTCTATCACAGAAATATGTTTTGATTTTAACTCATTGTCTTTGGGAGATAATGTTAGCGATGCACTGCCTCGCT
>JAUUEB010174548.1:0-14116 GCA_032362205.1 Clione limacina
GGCTGAGAAGCCCCGAGTAAAGTAGCGGCTGAGCCGAGCCGAGTAATACTCCCGCTACTCTGGCCCGAGTAATTCCGTTCACTGGAGCGTACCGGTGTGTCCCCGTACCGATGTTTCCCCGTGTCGATGTAGGCTCAATTTTACACGTGTAGGCACACATAAACACATATAGACACATTTTTACACGTGTAGGCACACATAAACACATATAGACACATTTTTACACATGTAGGAACATCTTAACACATGTTGACACAGTTTTACACGTGAAGACATAGATTAACACTTGTAGGAACAATTTTACACATGCATGTACAGTTTAACACTTGTCGACATATTTTTACACATGAAGGTTCAGTGTTGGCACACCTTAACACATGTAGACATAGCTTTACAATATAGGCAAAGTTTTACACGTGCAGACATAGGTTCGGGGAAACATAGGTACGGGGACAAATAGTGATCCATCCGTTTAACATAAGAGAAGAATCTGTGAAAACTCTCAACCTACGAGTTACACTGTTATGTGGTTTTCTGACTTTTGCGTACAGCCTTATGTCGCTTTCTCTGTAAAATAATCATGGTCTTTTGCGAAAGCAGTGAGTCATGCGTATGTTTTGGGGGCAGGTTTGGCAGGTAATTGTTTGTGTCCCTCCCCTCTCATATAACATCTAAGTGGCCCTGACTTCAGGCGCCAGTTCTTCCTGTTAGGGCATCGTGCCATTAATGCAGACCTTTTATCTATATTGTGTGGGTCTTTGTACCTTAGTATCACCAGTTTTTTTCTGATAAACAAACGTCACATCTTTTTATTCCACATCTTTATTTGCTGCATGTTTTTAGGGTTTCCCAAATGATTGTTGGCTGCTGTCTCTTTGCCTTTTTGATCCCAGATGATTCCCGCTTGCGTTTTTCTGTTTATGTGTTGGCTCTACACCAAGTTACTTGTTTGGCTATAGAAGCGCTGTTTGACTTAAAGTTCTTGTTTATTTTGAGTCGCCTCAGTTCAAAGTAGTATGTTTAAGCTAGACACTATTTGAGTGTAAGTTCAGCACTGCCTTTGCATGTCTGTGTAACTGAATGGGTTGTTATTACAGCTTTATAAATCAGTGCTTCTTGTAGACAGTGCTAATCTAGTTAACACTGGTTTGGTTTGTAAACGCTTTATTTTTTATTTGTGCTGTTGCTGTCTTTGTTGGTATTGGATAACAGTTTGACATTGTACCCTGCAATGATAGTCTTCACTTTTGGTGTGCAGCTGTAGCTTAGTTTTACCAGGTGTCTTAGTATGACTTTGCGTAATTTGACTGCTCTTTTTGGTCAAACCGTTGGTCTGTCAGGTGTAGAAATCTCTTTCCCGAGTTTGTTGTTACGGCGGCGTTGTAAGGAGTGCCAAACCATGTCATGCACTACGTTCTGGCGCGTCTTAGTCTGGTTTCATCTGCAGTCAATTTTGCCTTCTCTTTTATTTGTTCTCAGTTTGTACCTATGGACTGTGTTATACACGGGTCTTCTTCGTTAAAGCCTCTTTACTTGATGGGTTGTTGGATTAAAATTGTAAAGTCCTTTGTGTCAGTAGGTTATGTCTCTGTGAGCTGTGACAATAAAACGATTGTTGTACTTAGTGATGTGCCAATAAGTGAGCTCTGCTTCATACCGGCCACTCGGATGGAAAATGATCCAAATTAAATAACCATGCGGTAAGCATGCCCCAAAATGTTTTAAGTGCCAATTAAGAACGTTGCCAACTTATGACAGTGTAGTCCACTAAAAGGGGAATTAATGGTTTCTTATCCTTGGTGCAGTCACTTGAAAATCCTGTACACTCACAACGAAATTGATATAATCTGAACTGTGTTTGTGTTTTCTTCTCTCTTTTATGATATGCAACCTAACCGTTCAAACATTGCTTCTTACATCACAGCTCATTGAACGACTTTCTCTTCAGTTGGACCTACGCCAGAATAACAGACGTTAAGCCAATCAAGCTATTAGAAATGTATCTAAACATGAAGATGGTTATTAGATTTTATGCATCATTTTCATTTTCACTCCCCTTAATAAATGAGAAATTCCATCTTGTTTTCTGCTCTTTAATTTTCAAAAATGCGTGTGTACTCTTCGAACGTCTGTCTATACACCAAACACATGTCTCTTACTTAGATGATATTTGCACATTTCGTTGTTCGTGTTTCCAAAACTCTAATCCCACGGATTATGAAAACATGCATTGACTCCCAACAATGTCGTTAATAGAAACTTCAAGTTAAGAAACAGACATTGTGAAATCATCATGTCAATAGGTCAATGACACTCGAGCTAAAGACATTGCGTGGTAGGACGGTTTGTCAGTGGCATAATTCACTCTTTGTGAAAATAGAAAGTGTTTTTAAGTGATTTGATCTATAAGGTAGAGAAAGCGGAGGATTTACTTTGAACAAATGTAATGAAAGATCACGAATGAGTTTACTATAAAAATGTGTAGAGAATACTAAATTGAAGAGTCTGTGAATTTAAACAATTGTAGACGATCGTAGTTCCTTGACCAATTGGGGACCGTGGTGCTTTGGTCATTTGGGAAGCGTGGTGCTTTTTTCAATAGAGAAGCATGGTGCTTTTGCCAATTTGGGTGCTTGATACTTTTAACAATTGACATACAGTCAGTATCATTTTGACTATAGCGAGTATTCCCCGTAATGCGGATTTCTTTTCTATGACCTTTTCAGGAAAGTGGTCCATTACGAAATGCTTTATTCAATATATCGATTATTTCATTTGTAAAACGTGTACGTTTCATTATCTAACACAGGAGGAGTATGTGATCCCAGTGTTTGTCTGTCTGTCAGGCCTGTCTGTCTGCCTGTCTCTTAATAAGCACGATAACTCACTAATATACAACTAATATACAACTAATATTCAACTAATATACAACTAATATACAACAAATATACAACAAATATACAACTAATATACAACTAATATACAACAAATATACAACAAATATACAACTAATATACAACAAATATACAACTAATATACAACTAATATACAACAAATATACAACTAATATACAACTAATATACAACTAATATACAACTAATATACAACTAATATACAACTAATATACAACTAATATACAACAAATATACAACTAATATACAACTCATATACGTGAAATTTGCCGCGAAGTTGTAAAAGGACACTTAGAAGATCCCAATTAAAATCTAGTATTATGTGTTGGCAATTTACAGAGTAAAAGACATTTTTTACATAGTGTTCTATCATTGTTGGGCATGCAGCATTACTGTTCTCCATCACGTCCTTCCGGGAAGAATCTCGTTGAAATGTGCGCACCTTTTTGAACGTACGCTACCAACTAGTTAAAATGAAACAATTATCTGGCATTAGTGCAATGTACAGGGCGTTCAATACTATTCAGAACCAATAGTGGTGTAAAGCGGTTATTTAATTTTCTCAAGCTGTTTTTCTTAACATATTTTGATAACGTGTGTTGTTTTATTTTACATTTAAGAACTCCTGATATGGTGCAGTACGAAGCAGTTTTTTTGTACATCGTGTCGGATTTATCTAAGAAAATGTGTTTCTAGTTGAAAAATGTGAACACCTTATTTACTAAGATAGTAACAAAGACTCCCACATTAACAACATTACTGCATACATTTTTCTAAATTCCAACTCAACTATCAATTTACTGTTCGATGTCACAAGCGATTAAACCAGTTTTCATTTGTAAGCAATGTCAAGCGGTTGTGTAACACGAGTCTGCACACGCAGAGTTTTGCCACCTGTCTTTGCTAGAATGTAAGTGCGTAATGAGGTGTCGACAGAAAACACTTGGAATGACGTCCAGACGATGTCTGTTTTAACCAAGCAGTCAGGTTTATTCAGAATCAAAGTACCACACAAGACACTCATAAAAATGAGATGTTTATTATGAGTCTTTGCCCTATCAACGCCATTTTATTCTTTAAAAAATGTTTAAAACTTCTCTAGAAGCACGGAATTTCGAGACAAGTGTCTATCTGATTTGAAGCAATTGTTTTTGTGCCTGAAAAGACCTACAGGGGCTCCGCACACTTTACCGCAGTATTGACAGGTGACATCTGGGGTATTGATATAAGTATGTACTAGAATGCAAGTGCGTAATGAGGTGTCGACAGATATCATTTGGACATTGTCTGTTTTAACTGAGCAGTCAAGTTTATTCACAATCAAAGTACTACACAAGTTAATCATTGAAATGAGATGTTTATTATATAGCAACTAGCTTATGTTGATCTCATTAAATGCTTACGGTTTGCATTTTACTAGGAACAATAACAAAATTTGCTTACTTTTATCATTTAAAGTATGTAAAGAAAAGAGCGCAGGTAGCGGACTTGATGACCTGAAGTTTCATAAATAAGAGTTATATGCGCTATTAATTATGAACAAGAAAATAGCAGAAGTATAACATACTTAATTTGCATCCTGAAAGCAATATTTCATTTTGGGACCCTTGGCTCAAAACAAGTTAACAAATTAAATATTTGAGTAGCACAAAATGACGAGGGTAAAACTGATTGATTAATGCAATGTTTCTTCATAAGGGAACGGAAATATTAACCAATATTTTATTTTTGACCGGGACAACTTACACTTGGAATATCTTACTTGTTTGTAGTTTGATTAGTAGAAATAAGCGTAAAGCATTTAATAAAACATAAACTTGTTTTCATGTTCAACCAAATCAGAACTTGTAGTGCGAACAAATTTAAAAATACAGTAAACTTTGAAGACATTTAATCATACCGGGTTTTTTTAACTTACGCTAGAAGCTATTCAAGAATTGAAGGGAAATGTGTAGATGTGTTCAGTTAAGTTTAATTCTACCACTTGAGGTGGTTATTCGTTTCAATGAGTTGAGTTATTTCTAAATGCAATTCTCGAATTTGAATAAAGATGTGCCAACCACTTGTTGATACCTGATACACGCTGATGACACGGATCCCTCACCAGCGACGTTATTCAGGAGCTATATAATTACTCCTATTTTCAAAGTATTTTAAGTTATAACAGTTATCCCCTCCTTCATGAGAGTCTTGAAGTGGTAGAAATTTTAAAATTTTAACGAAGTTTAGCCCGTTCTAATATCTTAGAGGATGACGGAGGTGAGATCAAGGCTCTTCCTATTAAGACGTGAAGTAAACTTGATGTATATTTAAATGTAGCAGACATATAAATAACGCTCAAGTGTCCACTTCACCAGTTTGGAGATGATGATTTTGAAAAATAGACAGAAACTTAAAAGCAAAAAGGCTTTCGACGTCGCTAGCAATGTTAAATGTATACAACAAACCGGCTAAGGAATATTTTCTTTGCATTCATGTGAAGCTTTTCAACTTGTTTTCTGTACTGGCTACGTGCTTGTAGTCAGAGACATAATGGCGAAGGGATGACATTGCGTATACCAATGCTTTTTTCCACAAAATAGTAACTCTAGGTTCAGAATGTGGAGAAAGTCACCTTGGCACAATTGATGAACTTTCTAAAAATAGCATTATTCAAATGGCTGCCAAAAATAATGATTAATCCATGGCTTGTCAGCAGTAACACAAGGGAGGATTTTTGACACATTTGTTTTTATAATATGAACCTTATGAGAAAACAAGAATCCTAGATGATACTAACAAGACTCATCAAGACAGATTTTCTGGCCAGGGAAGGGGGGGGGGGGTATCAGTGTTTTTCCTTCTTTAACTTATTTATTAAACCAAACGGTGTTTCGCTTACTGTGGCAATACTATTTTGTTAGAAACTGTATTTCAAATGTTTTGAGTAGGGACTAAATTATGTGAAATTGATTACAAAGAACTTAACGAACTTTTAGAAAACCGTATCGCGAGACGTATTTCCTCGTCGCGGCTTGTTTATGCTTGTTTAAGCTATACTTCGCATGAACATAACCAAGTTAATGTGTTATAATATTTAGATATTTTAGATTGTTTAAGCCCAAATTTAAGATGATTTAATAGTTACATTTAGTAATTTATACGAAATTTCGAATTTTGATTGCAATGGCAGTGCCCCATTAAAAAGCAGAGGCCTTTAATTGTACCCGCTCTTTTTGTGCCATCTATTCATGGGAAGAGTTGTGAACTGTTCTACGACCAAGACGACTTCTTAAAAGGCAAAATGTAAGTCTGATCTTTTTCTCGATGACTTAGTAATGCCTAAGGGGACAAGACTTACAATCGATCAGAAATCAGCTGGTACCGTGCACTACAATTGTATGTTTTTAATTATGTTCGCTGACGTAATTGTCTTTTTCACAGACGAAATCTACAATTATTTACAACTTTAGATTACTGCAAAACACGGAAACTTAAGATTAAGCTCATAGATATCAATGGTATTTTGAAAATAATGTCGTAAACTTGAGTTTAAAAGAAACGATGTGAGTCTGGAATTTGTTGATAGCTTTAAATATCATGGCATAACATTCGCTTACTCGATTGCTTTAAAGACAACATTGAAAAATCAAGCAGCACTTTTTCCCAGTTTTGTATAACTTAAATGACTTATCCAATTTGATTATAAATTTGAAATTTTCTCAAGATGTCAAAACATGTTCTGTTAAATTGCTTCAAAATTTGGGTTAAGATAATAACAAAATCTTAGAATCATTCAGGTCAAAACGTTATACAATAATGTATAATGATGGGAAAAGGTCAAGTGCCCTGGGTTGAATGTCAAGTGCCCTGGGTTGAATGTCAAGTGCCCTGGGTTGAATGTCAAGTGCCCTGGGTTGAATGATGTATTAAGAGCGTTAGGATTGCTGCACTAAATGTGACGAGAGAATTATCTAGGTTTTGTAACACGACCTGATTGTTTTAATTTGATTTTGTCTTCAATTTGCGAGGAATGTAATTATCCGAAAAACTAACTTAGTTTGTTTACTATCATTCGCCTATATTAGTTGATATTTTAAATCAATGACCTTGTTTTGTTGTAATGCCTATGAAGTTGTCAGTAAAATGGTTGAGTGCATCAGCTGTTTGCCAAATTGGCCAAAAACGATACTTTTATCCCCAAGGACACGTAAAACAAATAATTGCTTTGCTAATTGAGTCAGTGCACTTTTATGTTGTTTCGAATACGCAGATAAGAAATCTTGCACCAACAGGGGGTGATTTTAACTCAGTCGCTCACCAACAGGGGATAACTTTAACTCAGTCGGTTAATCAATCTCTAAAGTTTTTCCAATGAGAAAAAACCCATGTTTTTACACTTTTCTCCTAAACTACTTGAAATTGATGGGTCATTTTTTGCAGGCGGTCTTGTATCATTGATTTTATTCAACAGGTTTTTTAAAATTGTATCCATATATACAAGTTAACAAAAAGTGGGTTATTTTTTATTAGTAAAATATATATGCAAAATTGTGGATTTTTCCAAAAATATACTTTATTGATAACAAATAAACAACTTTTTTGTTTACCTGTATATAGGGATACAATAATGGTCCCGTTTAGTAAAATTGATATAAGACCGCATGTACAAAAGGGTCCATCAATTCCTAGCGGTTTGGGAGAAAAGTGCAAAAAATATGTTTGTTTTTCCCCCAGTGAAACAACTATAACTCCCAGATTCTAACTCGCGTCTGTCTCTTTATAAAACATATTCAAAAATCAACAACCATTAAATTTAGATTATCCTACGCTCGTTATTTTGCTATTATTGCTATTTAAACCAAACGTGAGTTTAAGTGTTTTTACTTCTCTAGAACTATGTTTTAGTAGGAATACCAGGAGTCTAATTAGCAGGGAACGAAAGCAACTATTAGCTTAAACTAAGAGCTTCTAAGTTTCAAGATATAAACATTCCGACATTTCCCGTAAATCACCGATTTCCTCGCGATCATAGACAACATACTTTCCGGTGCAAATGTGTTTTTTACTGTAAAACTGTCATTTTATTGACAGGTACATGTTTTTTTAGAAGTTGTGATCAGTGTCGGTAAAATTGTTTGTTTATGGTTACTTCCAGGGGCGTAGCCATGAGGACATAAGGAGATGCCCTTCCCCCTTGAGACCAAACATGCAATATATTGGCAACATTTACAACTCCTTTTCAAAATTCCATTCAATTTAAGCTTGTCCCCCCTCCCTTTCAAGATTATGCGCTAGGTCACTGCATTTTCGTTGTCCCAAATGATGCGTATGAACTGTGTCACCCAGGCGCGTAGCCAGTAGGGCAAGGGGGAATCCTCCCCAAAATTGAGTCCAACATCCTCTAAGGTCGCACACTTTTTTACTTAAACCAATTTTCACCCCCCACCCCCGCTCCCTATTGTTCTAAAGTCCTTGCTACGCGCCTGGTTTCATCATTCTGATTGACAAAGTTCAAACACGGTATATGGAAATTATTGCCTCTTTAAACTGTATATTTGAGATTGTTCCAAAAAAAATTATCATTAATTCCATTTTTAGACTACGTTTCCCTGTTTTGCTACCACATTTCTTAATCAGAAAACCCCACTTGTTCATTTTAAAGAAAATTAAAAATAAGCATTAAATTCAGCTGTTCATTGATAAAATAAATTAAAATTAAGCATAAAAAATTCAGGTTTATAAACCTTATGCTCTCAATGTGAACTTCAAAACAAATAGGTAAAAAATGCATCTAAGCATGAAATGATCAATCGTGTGGTTTTCATATTGCCGTCAATTGAACTTAGTTTAACGTTTCGTTTTTGCGCTTTTAATATATTTCTATGTAAATATTCCTTTGCAAATATAATCAAAATTACCTAATTGAAATTTATATCCCTATGACTGATGTGGGTTTTTAGTCTTTCTTATTCTATGAATCATTATCTTTATGAGGATTTTTTCTTAGTTTATCAATATTTTGTGGAGTATCATTGTAAGTTATGAGATAATTTGGATTGAAAATAACAATAAAGAAAGTCAGAAATAAACAAATATTTAAAAAACATTTGTGTTAGGTTAAAATATGTAGGTATTTTCAATATAGATCACGCGTGGGATTTGATTAAATGAGTCATCATATGACTGTTGTATTGTTGTTGTATTCAACACTATTCATTGCCTCTACAATGTAAGACGCAAAACGTAGTTTTAATTTATTTACTCTGTAACGAGGTAGTTTTGTGATATCATAATGGGAATATTGTTGTCGAATACATTTAGTTATTTTTTAGAAAAAAAATTATCTTTTTTAATGTATTTGTTTTGAAACGAAGAATACCATCATCCCAAAAGAACGTTTTACAAACAAACTAATAACAAAGGCTGAAAATGAATTATTTTTATCAGCTCATTTATAAGTTCAGGGTGGCCAAAGTGGCATGTCAAAATGAATCAATGTCAGAACGTACACCTGGCATGACATGTGACGCCAGGAAATATGTGAGTACAGCTCAAAGATCAAAACATTATTGCACAACACCAGACAAAAAATGGCGTCGAGTTACCTTGACATCGCTTAACTGCGCTAAACTCCGAGGTTACTTAGCAAAACTTGAAATCAATCTGGAACGATATTAGCACTAGGGCAGCTAGAGCAGCCGCCCACTCTGCCCCCCGTAGTCACGTTTAAAGGAGGCAGCTGTGCCATATTTTGATAGTGACCTTTCAACATCAGTTCCCTAGACCGTACTTGCTTCACCTAAGGTTAGGGGATAAGGTTAAAAATCAGAAAAAACAAAGAATATTAAACTTTTTGCACTCGTTTTCTCACAGTTTAAGAAACACGCTTGATTCCAAAGGACCAACAACTGCATGTTTGTTTAGGTTACTGTTTCATGGTATTATTACAGTCTGGAGATCTCATTTTGTCCTGTGCTACCAGCATCCCTGAGTTTATAAAGCGTTTTAAAGCCACTTTTTTCTTTGTTTGTGAATTTTTCGTGAATTCTATGATGTGTTTTTTGAAGAAAATATTGACACTGAATATAATACGAAATATATTTTTAACCAAAAGTGCAGGCATAGTTATTTTAGAAAAGTATGTGTCTTACAATACTTTTATTTATCCAAAAAAACACTAGTTAGACGATATTTCCTATTCTAAAATTGGTTAATATTTTATCATCACTAACGCTTTGAGGTGAAGGCGGTGTGATAGTGTTCAAAATGATATTTATTTAATTACTAGTATGCTATAATCTAATGAAAGAATACAATACAACTAGAGAAGCCGTCGCCACTACATGAAATTATTTGTTTACGGTTACCTCAGTCCATAAAGTTATGTCCAAGCGAGTACAAGCCATCCCGTGAAGCGTATTCTTGTACGATAAGTGTCGTTTTCAAATTATCGCCTCTTCACTATGCACAAACAATTAAAAAACGAAACAAATTCTACAAAACAATTCATCCCCGACAGCTCTTTCTTCTAGTCAAGACTGTCATCTCAAGTACACATGCATCTGTTTACGCTAATTTGAACTTCTTGGTACGCTGTGAACCGGTCAAGCTGAACCCATAACTCAGGAACCAAAAACTTACGGTCACCTTGGTCACCTTGGCATTCCATCACGTTTCACGTATTGCATATTACAACAGGAATAACCAAAGCAGACGAATGTCATTATAGGTTTGGGAGGCAAAAATTGAATGTCGGCAATTGGCAACTACGACCAAAGTTTCGAGTTAGATTTTAAAGATTATAACGCTGGTCAGTTGCCAAAACTAAGTCTCAAACATCAGAATTGTCTGATGGGATTTGACAATGATGCATCAATGCAGAAAAAGTTCCAGAAATAATCCAATTAAAAGTGTTAAACCCAATGCTGGGTTGGCATACACTTTGCAATTTCCACCTCCGTACATGCGAGAGAGTTCGCCAAAGTTGAATCGTTTTAAATAGACGGTTGAAGTGTTGTTTTTAATAAAGTATTTTGTGTGCAAGTGAAAAAAAATTTAAACAAAAAGCATCATATAAAAAATTAAATAAGTAAAAACTAATTCGAAATGTTGATGATCATATTGTGCACTGTGAGAAATGATTAGAATCAACAAAATGAAATACAGGACTATTTGTGTGGTCCAAATCCAATGCATAACAAACCAGAAAAACATTGATCGTTGGTAAACAAAAACGCAATCTGTACGCATCTTGACCACATGGCCTTTAACTGTGACTGACCGCAAGACACCTTCGGTATACGATAAACATAAAACAAAAAGTATATGTATTTAATCACATTTCACCCTTCCCAAACTCTCTCTAATAAGGACATTAGTTACTCGCTGTCAACCAATGAAACCAGATGTGTGATTTATTGTGATTGGAAAAAGTAGGTTTATTGTAAGTAGGTGAAACACAGTGCTCTGACGTACCGATGACGTCACCAATATCCTAGATCCTAGTCTTACCTTCATTATATGTCTTGTCTGTTTGTAATTTTGACTTTAAAGCACTGGGCGACCTATTTACTGATGCTATTTTCTATTTTGTTAAAGCCAGAGTTTCCAAGTACTTTTTGTTGAGAGGAATTCGCTATTTTCACGACCTACAAGACCCTTCAGATTCTTGTTTTTTTTGTTAAGACAAATAAACGTTGTCACATTGTGTTTTTCTGAGATCAAAGAGGAATACTCGCTCGTGAATGTATAGATAATTTCTGGAAGTTCACCAATACCACACACCACGAAAAAGAACAAATAGAACAAATAGAGGAAATACATCTACAAATAGAAGTAAAAAATAAATATATATAATTCAATACTGTAATAACACTACCAAACCCCCGTTAAATAACATAAACAGAGGAATTATGTCTAAATAATTTATTGCATATAATAAACAGAAATAGTTAAACAAATTATGTTTAATTATCTTTGATTGATTGAAAGTTAACTTAATTTTTAAAATCCAAATCCGTTTCTATCTTTTTGTGACCATAAATGATAAGTAAAGAATGTGTGCTTTCTGAGAAATAAAAGACACTTAGAATGTTAATACAGTGTAATTATGAAGTGTTTATCTTTTGTTAGAAAGACATTTAAAAAAAAACAATCATATATTATATAATGCTGAAAAAATAATAATAAAGGGGGATGAAGAGAAGGAAGGTATATTAATTACAATTCCTTTTCCATCAAGTACGAAAGAAAAAGACACGCAAAATAAAAGTAAACACTCTTAACTGTGATGATAAAAAGATATAAAATAAACAAAATGACAAAATAAGTTAACTTAATTGAAATTATTATGAATTTATCCTACGGACAATCAATTGAAGTTGTTACCCGATCAACGTATCTGTCGTACGGACAATTAGTTGTAGACGTTGTTGAATCTGTCGTTATGGCCTTCTATTAAAATCGTTGAATATCTGTCAATTGAACAGTTAATGTAAGGTGTTATGAATCTGTCGTACGGACAATTACTTGTAGTTTTTATGAATTAGCAAAACGGACAAAAAGTTGCAGTCGTTGTTGAATCCATCGTAATGACAATTAATTGATGAGTTATGGATTTGTCGTAAGGACAACTGATTGAAGTTTTTGAATCTCCTAAGCGGACAACCAGTTGAAGTCGTTATGAATCTGTCGTACTGACAATTAATCAATTAATCAAAATCGTTGTCGATTTGTCAAGCGGGTAATAAGTTTGAGTCTTTATGAATCTGTCGCACGCAAAACTAATTAATTTCATTGTGAATCCGGCGTACAAATAATTCATTGAAGTCATTATGGCTGGTCGTAATGTAAAACTTGTTCAAACGATATATAAATCAGGCTTGATGTTTTTATGTTTGGTCTCAGCTTGCATTGCTTTTCAAAGCTAAAGTCATCTTTTGAACTTTTGTTTAAATAATTTAACATCAATACGTTTTTATTAGATAAATATTACTCAATCATTACATATGTTAAATCAATCATAGTAAAGTAGACCATATGTGCATAGAAGTATAGACATGTGGCCTTTGACCTCTTGAATATCGATATTTTAGGCTTTTATTACATCTGGTTTATTTGGGATGTCTTTCAGGGATTTTATCATTCCATTTTTAACTAAGATTATTTTTGTTGTATATATAGACTTTTAAATCATAATAAGTTTCTCTTGTTTGTGCAGTAACGTGAAAAACAGTGAAGAGTATGCAAATGCATTACATCGCATAAATGCTTCTTGTCGAATAGTCTTTACCCTCAGAAAACTTGGTACAGTTTTGCCATTTAGGAAGCCATCAGTTCAAAGGATGCTCCGAAGCAATGTTGTCTATAAAATAACATGTCCACAATGTGAATTGTGCTATGTCGGTCAGACGTATCGTCAGTTACAATGTCGCTTCAGAGAGCATGCTTCTAAAAAAGGTCCCGTGAAGGCCAACTTCTAAGATTGCAAAACTGAACTTGTTGAAAAGGACATAGACATTCTAGCCTCAACCACCAGAGAGATGAAATATCTTCTGACATTAAAAGCTCTGTTTATTAATGAACTTTTGCCTTCTTTGAACACTAAAGATTAATTTAGAAGTAGACCATCATATTTTGAACTATGTTTTAATGTGATGATTGAAATCTTGTATTGTTTCTATACTTTAAACCCATTATGGTATTATAACTTATAGTGTTATAATTTATATTTACAGAATCTCTGATGATGTCAAGCCTTCCATCTAGACGAAATAAAACTTCAATTGAAGTTATTAGCAACATATAAGCTTGACTTGTTGGTACCCCTTCTATTGGATGTTCGTATTTTCTTTTTTTAACCTTCCCGGACAAGACCGGGTACTAAGCCACTATTTGTCGATCAAGAACGAACAAATTATTTTTTTAATGCGCATTTCCATGCATAGTCTTTCTTTAGCTTCCGTTTTACCAGTAAGTGCAGGCGGATAGCCACGGGGCTTGGGAGAACCCCCCCTTTGATATCCAAAATGCAATAAATGTGTCCCTTTTCAACTGATCTCAAAAAATTCTGTCGCTTTGTGGCCATTGATTTGATAATATTCAAGGTTGTCCACCATTTTAAAACCATGTATACGCGCCTGACTTTATGTGTGTATGTGTGTGTGTGTGTGTGTGTGTGTGTGTGTGTGTGTGTGTGTGTGTGTGTGTGTGTGTGTGTGTGT
>JAUUEB010174659.1:0-14116 GCA_032362205.1 Clione limacina
GAGAGAGGCTGTACCACCATGGAATCCATAAGGTTGGTACAGCAGGTTTTTGCATTCGCAAAACTTTAAACAATTATCTAATTAGTTGTTAAATATAGGACATAGCATTTCCGTCGCAGCATTTGTAGTTAAATACATTAATTTTGTGTTCAGTTATAAATTCTATGAGTAAGTTAACTTAACAAATGTCTGAAAATATTATTTCTACGTTTTAACCTCAGGACTTGGCTAGTCCATTGTGGATTGCAGCACAAATGGGCCACACAGAAGCTGTGAGAATATTGCTGAATGCTAGAGCTGAAGTTGATGCTGTACGAGAGGTGAGAAGGGTCTTTTTTGTGTATGATCTTATTTCAACATTTGTTGTAGCTTTCAAGCTGTTTAATGTTATTTGCAGAAGAATGAGTCACTAGATTTTAAAACTTAGAGAGATATAAAAACTGATGCTTTATCTTGTGTCTGTTATCTTTACTATGTTTCTAATTTGTAAAGATTCATTCTGTCTATTATCCCTTTATCAATAAGAACTTTATATATTTTGCTTGATTATGAAAGTTTATCCATCATTTGCCTTAAAAAAGAATGCTCAGAATTACTTAATTTATCTGATTATGTATGCTTTACTTTATGCTGGATATTTGATTGTCAGCAGGTTTTACTTCCTGGGAATCTGCAAAGATTAATCCGATTACCATGGACATTTTAAGCCAGGGCTGTATATTCTTGCTCATGGGGGGGGGGGGGGATTTTTCAAGACTATGAACAATTTGGGGGAGGTTTTCAACAGCTTACTTATGGTAAAGAAGGTAACATTAGAAAAAACAGGGATTCAGAAAGAATATAAACCCCTGTTTTTAGTGAACTGGAAGATAGGAACAAAATTCCATAGAAGAGAAAAACTGTCCATTATCGTTCAATTTTGGGTCAAAGAGAGGGAGTTTGGATTATGAAAAATAATTTCAATAAGCTTTTTTTGCTTTTTATTACATTTTTTATATTAAATTGTCCTTCAACACTCATTATACTTTGATATTTGCTATACATCATATACTTCCTGTCCCCTTTTTGGGCCAAACTTTATATAGGAAAATACTTTGTTATCTCTTTTGGAGACTTTTATATAGGAAAATAATTTTTTTTAAAGTCATATACACTAATAGTAAAGTATTACTTTCTTATTTTGTTATATTTGTGCTCATCCTCAATTAGTGGTGTATGTACGTGTATTCTGGATGTCTTGCCTTTATAAATTTATTCATTTATACCAAAAAAAGGAACACAAAGTATTTTCTTAAGGTTACCATTTGAAGACAATATTTATGAACAAATTTGAAAATTAACATTGAATGAAGTTCACAGATTGTGCCAAATTGGCTACTAGAGGAATACTCAGGGCATATTCATTATCCTAATGCAGCGAATGGATGCTAATCAATAGGCAACTAGCATTTGGTTCAATTGGCTATTTTGCTATACAAAGATAGAAAATACAAACGGTTGTTTAATAAAAATTCTTAAAATATTACCTGAGTTGGCTTATATTTGCCACTAATGAACGTGCCATAAGTGCATCTGTATCACTGGCCTGCTTGTTGCCTAGCAATGAGGTGAATGAGATATTCCCCTTTTTTTTAAATATGTGTATGTTGTTCAATCTTTTTGTGCAGGATGGAGCCACACCACTGTTCAAGGCATGTCACAAAGGTCATCTTGACACCATTTCAGAGCTTTTGAAGCATAAACCTAACTTGGGAGTGTTACAGGTGAGAGCTTATCTCATGCTTTAGATTTTATATTGTTTTCTTTTTTACTTTTTAATAATAATATTTATCCCCGAAGGGTTTTTTTGTCCCATGAGGACACTTTTTTCTACAATGATTTTTAAGTCATTGCGTGTCGCGGCAAGGTATTACCGAAAATAACTAGTGGAGACGCAAGGGCTCGAACCCGCTACCTCTGAGAGTTGAGAGTCAGGTACGCTGACCTCTAGACTATCGCTGCCCCCAAGCCCTCCAAACAAAGTTGTGCAGAGTACTATGTACTGATCAGAAAAAAGTATTGTAGTAGAGAAGTACTGATCAATAAAAAGGGTTGGAGAAGAATATAGTAGAAGTACTGATCATAGAAGTTTTGATCTGAAAAACTATTTTAGTAGAGTAGAAGAACTGATCAGAAAAAACTATTGTAGTAGAGTTGAGAATCTGTTTTTTTGCAATACATTTTTTTAAACTCTCTTTCTTAATCTCAATAAGTTACATTTGTTTGTCCTGTAAACCTTGATTCAATGATGTTGCATACTTGTTCCAATATTATTAAATTTGCTAAAGTGGGGACATGTTTTGAAATTGTTAGATAAAAAGTGGTGAAATTATTTAATATATAATATCTGCAAACATGTAACAGTTGAATTTAATACCAGAGAGATTGTCTTAAAGTACATTCTGGTTGGTGATAATCCAGAAAACTGGTTAACTGTCTTAAAGTGGAAACATAATAGTGAGTTCATGATGATGTTTGATTTGCCTCCCTTCTACTGAGTATTGTACTGAATTTCAGAATGGTGAAACAGTTCTCCACGCAGCAGCTTTATTTGGGCACCTCAAGGCTGTGAGGTTACTGCTGAGGGCTGGTGTAGAGAAAGAAATTAAGAATAAGGTGAAATGTTTGTCAATTAACTGTTTTTGTTTAGTCTAATATTTTATTTAGATCCCCTGTTCTGTAAACAGATGTTTAAGTCATAATGTTAAACTTGGATAGCGCTTCCATCCATCATACATAGCAGCAGTGGCTGTTTTGACAAGTGGTTGCCATGAAGTGGCCGGAGGATATCATCAAAGTGTTAAGAAATATGTCTAAAGCAGTCTTTTGTACAGAACTAGTAGTTGTCACTACCTACTTGCCTTGGTTAACTTTTTACAAAATTGACTTTGTTTTAGATGTTCACTGATGTATGAAAACATAAATACGTAAATGGACATTTGTTCCCGACATATTGGTGTAGGGTATGTGACGCTTCTCGTTTGTCTGTCTGTCTGTGGTCACGATAACTCAAGAAATATACCACTCATTGACTTAAAATCTTCTACGATGTTGTAATTCAACCCGATGAAGACCCCTTTTTTATTCTAGCAAGATCTGTTAACAATTGAAAGAGTTATGGAATTTAATTTAATTACTAAAAAATGATAGAGATATACTCGATTGGCTCCATCACTGACAGGTTTCTTGTTCCGGCGTTAAAGATCGCGTTTAATACCACTGCGCTGGACATTGTACTGTGTTCCTTTGCGCAGCGCAGCACACGATCTTTTGATGAATCGTTTAAAGCGTATTATTGATTGCAATCCAAGCAGGAATTTCATTTTCTCAATGTTTTTCAATACATATTTTGATAAAGTTATATTTAAGTAATGCTGACATGGTACATAAGGAAATGTTTTATTTTACATGGTGTCGGGTTTGTACTCTATCTGAGTACTCGTGTTTCTAGTTTATAATGTAACATCCACATTTGTCTACAGGAAGGTCAGACAGCATCGGATCTGGCTATAGAAGCTGGCTATGACTTCATAGCTTCTTACATCGCAAACTACGACAAGGATAAAGATGAAGTCAATGGGCTGAGTGCCGAAGCTACGATTGTTGTAGATGAATAATGTCACTGTTATATTTTAGGTTGTGATTAATCTGTGAGGTTGATTTTCTTTTTAGTGCACACATTTTTTATTTATTTATTATCTGAGCAGTATTTTACACTAAATTGTCAAAAGCAATTTTGATACGCCTTTTACCATTTCTCTGTTTTCTCATTTAAGCTACGTTTTTGTAAAAAGATATTTTTATCATTAATAAGAGTTATTGTACTATTCAAATACCCCTGCCATTTGGAGGCTGTGTTTTTAGACTTTTATTGATATTGTTAATGCCTTAAACAATATTTCTATTTGTTTAGATTTACAACAGTTTTTTTTTAAAAACACTTCATCATAGTTTGTCCAAATTTACTTAGTTTGTAGACATCTTCTTTGAGCAACTAGTTGTTAACTATTATAGTAAATTTATCGGTAAATTCTTCATGATAAAGTAAATCTTTCTTTAAAAATTTGGTTCTGTGATTTCATGAAAAGTTTGCAGTGATATTTTAAATGTGTGCTTGCAAGAGAAAACCGATTCAATGACTGATGTTTCAGAATTTCAGTAGTTTTAGGTAAAGGTTATTTATATTCTGAAATCAGCTTTGTCAGATTATTTAATGTAAATATGTAAGAGGTAAAGCTCCAAATATAATTTTTACAGTTCTTCAATTCCTAAGTTTCCTTCAAATCTGATTAAGATAATTTGATGGGAAAGGAAAAGTGAAAAATTGGTAAAAAGGCAATAGATCAAGTTTTCAAAAACAGAAAAATATGTCTATTTGCTAACACAAACTTAACCATCTATTTGAGATCAATATGCATGGTTGCCAATATCCCGGTGTCACATCTTGTGTTTCGAGGTTCAAGGAAATAGATGTCTTTTAGAATTTTAATCACATGAATTTGGCATAAAATATTGCCTTGAGTTTAAGACATTTATTTTTATTTGTACATATATAGCTAGACCACTTTTGTTTATTATTTGAAATTATAAAATATGTGGTGGTACATATAAAATCAAAATTGTAGCTTCTATAATGTGCTGCTTTTGTTATTGCTGTCTAACCATCACAGTAAATGTTGCTGTTATCTTTGTACAGATTTGCTGAGAGTTTTAATGTTCATGTTTTCTTTTTTTGTATTTGCTTTAAAATGTTATGTTGAAAATTTTAAAGTGGCAGAACTTCAATGAATCAGGTATAATCTGCATAGGGTCATCCCTTTTGCCTTTCCAATGTGTGATTGTCTCTGTGAGACAGTCTCGCATCACATTTTCTCCAGAAAATGTCATACCTTCCTCCAACACTGAATTTTGAAAATTCCATTTTTGCTAAGAAAGGACAGGCTCTATTAATATGTCAATGTTTTCCTTGTCATAATACACATCAGCTGCCTCAGAAACTAACATAAACCAAAGGTTTTTTTAAAGATTTAACAGAAAGTATCCTTGCAGTAAGGTTTTAAAAAAAAATATGAAATAAGATACTGCATAAAATCAAACTAGCTTAAACCAAACAAGCTTACGTCAGATTCGTGGCTAATTCTAGACAAATATTACCTATTCCCTCTTTTTTCTTTTTTTGAAACCCGAATTTTGTATTATCCAGACAAAATCGTGCTTCCAAAAAATGTCAGTTCAAACAAGTTGACTGTATATAGGAATGCTTGGGAAATGATATGTTCTTTATTGAAAGAGGGATGAATTACGAAAGCTTTTTACTTTTTTTGATTAAAAGCAGTTTTGAAATTATTTGATTTTGATAAATTGGTTTAATCTATACCAAACATTTTAAGTACAAAAGATAATGGGAATTATTTTCTTACCTGAGTTTCATTATTTCTAATGCAGCAAGTACCTTTCTTTCTGTATTTATGACACTGTCTTGTTACATGCTCGGCAAACGTTTATTGGTGTCTTCTACCATTGTTCTTGTTTATTTCATACTGGGTCTAAATATAAATTTAGAAAGATTGGTAATAAAGGTGAATTCACTTATAATAAAATCACTTTTAACGAATAATCAGTTATTTCAAACAAAGTAAAGACTACCTTAATATATCCCTCTTTGTATCAGTAAAATATATATCTTATATCCAACTATGATTTCAAAGAAATTACTTTACTTATAACGAACAAGAATTAAAGAAATGGTTGAGCAAAACCAAGAAAAGGGGATCAGTTTGATCACTATTTCATGAAGCACGACAGCTGTTTCCAAGTCTTGTGATGCAAAAATATAGACAAGGGTTTATTATTCTTGCGCAGATCTAACATCCGATCTGCCGGTAAACTTCACTTGTGATCAAGGCTACGTGATGTAGCGGAAACGTCAAGTTTCAACATACTATGGACTCTTTGAAAGGTAATCTTTCTTCTCAAGGGTTTATTAGTTTGCTTCTGTCAAGCTAAGGCAATGCATGCAGAGATGAGAGGATATAAATTGGAGGAAAAGCGGAAGAACTGGCTATTTTCGACAAGTTCCCCTGATTTTGGAGTTTTTATAAAACAAACTCAGTTATAATGACATTTCTTTGTTCCCCAAGCAATTCGTTATCCAGTGAATTTACCTGTATCCATACAAAAGAACTTACTTATCACAAAGGAAATAGTCTGTTCAGAATAGAAAATGTCTTTTCAAAAGAGATCTTTTTACAAGACAAACAATGTTTGGGAAATATGTTGACTTATTTTTAATACCTTTACTTTATGCCATATAAAAATATAAATAATACATTTTACATGTTGATTCATATGTAAGTGTGCAAAATGTTTTTTTTGCTGTTTTGTTCACAAAGAAATAATGATTTATTCTTATTTATGTATGTATAGTGGTTTTGCCTGTAAAATAATATATTTGTTCGTTACGCAATGAATAATATACAAAACAATTTGTTTTTATTGTTATGTTTTACTTTATATAGTATCCATACAGTAGCTTATGAAAAATTATGAACATGGTTTGTCTCTGAAAAGAGATCATGTACTTAAGTTTTTAGTCTAAAACAAGTCTAACACAAAATATCAATACTCATGATTAAACAGCCCCCACCGTCTTAATTTCAAACGAGATTAATATTTTGTTTATAGTTATAGCTTAAAGTAGATTTGGAATATGTAATTGTGATTTCATATCAACCTGAAATGAAAGAAATTTAGATGAAATAATTATCAAAAACTTGTTATCCATTTCTTACCAAAGCAGTAGATTTTAAGAATTTTTCAATATTTGCCTTTTCTCTTCATAATAAAGCTTCTTTTTACTGTACTGAGCATACTCTTTTGTTTTTAGATATCTATCTTAGACTGTTTTCTTTACAATTTCGTTGTAATTTTTGCATTACAACATTATGCGCTTAAAGGCACTTTACAAATTGTTATGCTATAATCCTAACACAAGTTGATATCTAAACATATTAAAAGCATTTTTAATATTAGTAAGTCTCATGTTTCATTTTTGAGAAGTATAATTGGGTTTTCAGACTTATGTTTGAAGGAGCTACAAAGGTTTTGTTTCTTATTCTCTGTATAGATGAATGTGTAAAGTCTTACTATTTATCATGAATATTTCTCTGTTTATTTATCTTAAATAACACCTAGTCATATTGTCCTCTAGTGATAAGAATGTATATATGGAGCTATGCACTTTCATCACCAGAGGATAATGGTTTTTATATATTGCACTGTTACATATTTTTTTAGTACAGATATCATACCAATTAGCTTGATTCTACCTTGTTTATGGATTATGTAGACATTTTGCAGTGATAAGAAACACTTCTTTTGCTCCAAGCAACTTTAAAATCAAAGACGTTAAAAAGGTTTCTTAATTTGCTGAAAATCAAAGAAAACTTGTGTTATTATTTAAATTTATAAGAAGGATGTCGTAATCCCCCCAAAAATGTAAATAATGGTGTTTTCTTTCCTGTCACATATCTGAGAAAAAAATGCATTATCTCAAGTCAGTAAAATTTTAGTGGGGGGGGGGGGGGGCTCAGGATTTATTCTGAAATTTATAAAAGCATATAATGACACAAATGTATACCCATTTTGTTATATTTACAAATACAATGATTAAGATGAAACTTTTTACAAATTTCTGAAATTACTTAGATTTGTCCAATTACTTTTTTTCAATTATCCAGTTTTGAATTGGCATTATAATTATTTTACCATCTAGGTGTCTTGCTGTAGTATCATACTCATAGGATAGATACTTGAATGCTTATAAGCTTATTATGGGTAATATTAGATGATGTTTGTGTTTATTTGTAGAGAGTTTCAGTCTGCTTTTTTCCTTGCAAAGTTTTAATCTAGGCAAATTTAATTAAATTTATCAATGTATTTTGGACATTAATGGTTGCACCACTATACTGGCTCACATCATGAATATTGTTGGTACATAATCCATAACTCATAACCTGTTATATTTTTGTATCATTTTCTTAATGCCAAAAGTATTTATTTGTTCTCTTTTTAAAACTTTTTAAACTATTGTTGAACATTGATACTAACACCATGGCGAATGAAATAACTCTTGTAAAAGAAAGAGATATCACGGTTTCTCTTAACAGTTTCTAGAACATCATTATTAGCATGAAAAAGTATCAGTGAATTTCAGTAGAGTACAAAAACCGACATTAAGGCTAAAAATTGATTTGGGGTTTAAAAACTTAGATTTACAAAAGAGACGCATTTTTGGAAGCTAGATCCTATATCATGTCAAAGGTCCTTTTCAAAGAGTGTCATCTTAGGAGCTGTCTGAGTCATGGACGTTTTTTCAATGGCTTGCTTCAACTCCATGTGTACATTTTAAAAATAGATAAAAAAAAAAGCTTGCTTCATTTCTAAGTACTTGCTTTACAAATTGTGAAATATCAGGGAATATAGTGTCAACAATCAAATTATACAGGAGCCATGTAAAAGAAATTGAATTACTGCAATTGAGTTGTTCAAATGTCAGTAACACTAGTATCCTAATGTGCAGAGTGTGCTGCTTTAGGAATAAAATCAATTTTTTTACATCAATTTTTCGTGAAAACTTATAATGTTAATATATAATGGTACTAACAAAGATGTTTTTGAATGCATAACATATATTTGTGATTCCTGTACAGTTTATGATGCAATGAGTGATATTACAGAATCTTTATGTTTGTTGCTGTTAATGATATTAATGTGATTAATAAGGGTTTACCCTGACTGTGAAAGATAGTGATATAGAGACTTATCAAAATGAGTTAAATTATTATTGAAATTGAGTGCCAGGCAGAAGGGTCTCTCACATTTTCTGTGACCTTTAAAGTTGATGGAACTAAAAGTCTTTTTTGGTTGCTGAACAAGCCTGAAGTTAGGGGGTACTTCCACCTTTTCAAAAGATTGTTCCAAAGTATTTCAAATCAAAAGGTATTATTTATATATTTTTTAGTGTTGCTTCTTTCTCTAGCACTTTCATTACCTGTATGCACTGGTCAAGTAAGCCTGATAAATGAACTACAGTCAAAATTGCTTAAACCGGACCTGTTTGCCTGATTTTTGCTTAACCCTTTTTTGTATGTAAAAAAAAACACACCCTTAAACTGACAAAAAATGTGTCTGTTTTTGCTTAAACTGCAAGGATTCTGACAGAAATAACCAATTAAATGAGATAATTTGGAACATTAGTACATATTTTTTGAGAAAAGTGCAAACTTTTAACTTGATTTTTGTCCTGTTCAATTTTATCTAGTATTGGTGACTTTGATTAAATTGTTTTTGTTGTCATTTTTGTGTTGTTTTTATAATTATTTTAAAACAATTTGTTTCTAAGCTTGTCTAAGTCGTGTTTCCCCCAAAAGTTTGGTTTAAGCAAATTTGACTGTATTTCCCTATGGCTACAGCAGGGCTTAATATGCACTTGTACATTGTTGTTGATAAGACAGGTTAATTACTGGTGACTGGTTTTAAACAGGGTTTGTATCCCTTCTACTTTATATCCTAGTGAAACATTATATTTATCATTGTGATAGTTAACCTCCACATGTATCTTGTTTATTTATTAATTGATGTATTCATTTATTCATTAATATGTTTGTTTTGTCTTTTAAGAAATCAACATAACCTATTCTACTTGCAGGTCACCAGACCCAGATTTAATGGTCTGGGTTAGAGCTTTTAGCGTGTTGATGTCTTTGATTGATACCTCACTTCACTTTAGGTAGATCACTACCTTATTATAGTAAACAATGATGAATATTGTAGGTTGGTGAGGTTCAGGTGCCTCACAAAGAGCTAATAATGTACATAGTTGTTTATCCATTACATTTGTTAGGTTAACAATAGTGAAGGGCTTGGAGCTGGCCAATGAAATGAGCAATAATATGTTTGGTATAAGATATTAACAGAATTGAGTCTAAATTTATCCAGGCGATTCAAACAGACAGTGCATTTTCTAAATGTATACATGGTGTGATGTATATTTTTTTGCATAGATATGCATTAAAAGTTAAAAATTCATTGCAGAAAACATTGACTACCAGACATGTCTTGTGCAAGTTTTACCTTTTAACCTATGATTTTCTGCGTTGGTGCTTGACCTATATATATTGAGTTGCAATTTTGATTTAGTTTGACATTGCCATTGAAATACTCAATTTGAATAGACAATGCAGAGTATTTATGACTGCCCTTGTTGTAAGAGTACTTAAATCCATCATGCCATATGTCTGTGCGCATTAACATTTTGTGCTACAGTTATGAAATACTACTGCATTTTTAAACAATTTATTTTAAAGATACTGTTTTCATGTTGCATGATTAAATCCTTCACTTATTTAAAAAATATGTTGTGCTTATTTTGAACTGCTGTGACTGTGTGTATATGTTGAGTTCTGTTCCCAGTGTCAACAAGAAAAGTCATGTTACACTAAAGGCTTCAATGAAATTGCTCCTGTTTAAAGCTGGGCACTGATTTTTAAGATCAAGTGTTTTACCAAGTAAGGTTTTTTGAGAAAGGTCTAAAGCGGATGATTTTTCTATTTATTTTATTTTCAAGATAATAATAATAATAATAATAATAATAATAATAATAATAATTATAATAATAATTATAATAATAATAATAATGATAATAATGATAATAATAACAATAAAAAAAATAATAATACTAATATAGTTTATTCATCCAAAATGGCAATAATACAGACATGATCACTCAGCTTTGAAAAAATAATATTAATATAATAACAAAGCATTGGTCATTGAAAAAAAAATGATCATGAAAAAGAACAAAATTATCATGCATATTTCCTCCTTTTGATCAATAGTTTTTTGGTAAATGTAGTGTTAAGTATAATTTTTTTGTTATTATTTTACCAGCTTTGTCTTATCAAAATAGAGTAATGATACACATCCATCCACACAGTTAAAGATAGCACAAGTTATTAAATATTATATGTATTTTTTTTTTGTGTTTAATAGGGCATGTCGTCTAGGGCTCTCCTCATAGGTCACCTTGCTTCCTTTCCCACTTCACAAATTACTGTCTGAGTTCAGGGAATTTTAAATACTTTTTTAAATCAATTTTTTCAGTTGATTTAACAATATTCAGGCAATTTTTTCATCGCCATATTACAATTCTGAATTTACTTTTGCTTAATAATTTTGTTTAGGCTTTTCTCTTTAAACATTATCAAATGCTTTGTTGATCCCTTACCATTGGTTTTCATTGTTTTGCAAAAGTTTGCTTAATGTTTTTTATTCCCTGCCAAAAATGTTTTATTTACTGTGCACAATTTTGACTCATCTGTCTCCCCCCATTTGACATTTTCCCTGCATAGTGCTTTCAGACCCATGTGTGTCTTTTTAATCTGCTTCCACATTTTTTTTAATGTGAAATTACATTTTTTGGAATGCATAAATGTTGAATAAAGAAAGATAAGTCAGCACTGCCAATGGGAAAAAAATGTAATTCAATGTAAGAATATTGTTCAAACATTTAAAATATAAAATACATTTTTTTGAAACGGTTAAAAAATTAATAGGCAAGTTTGATTTTCATTTTTTGAATGATAAAAAAGCTTAATTTATCAGCAACATAATATGAAAGACGTAATAAAAGAAAAAAATTACCTGAAAAAGAAGAATGTTTCGACAATATTTAGATACTTCCAACTCTTGATGGTTGAAACATTAGTGAAGTCATCAAGAGATTTTTGCAAAGATTACTTAAAAATCAATATCCTCTTATGCCAGTGCAATGATTTGTGTGATTATTACCTTAGTTTTACTTTATGTTGATATAAAAGATAAATTCATACATGCTAGCAAATACTCAAACATGTGAAGACACTGGTATGCACACACTCACAGACATTTTTATGTTCAACCAAAATATTTATCTTTTTAAATACTGCAACACTGAAGTCGACACTAATGGTGCTTATATTCAAACATGTTTGTGATTTCTAACTTGTATACAATGTACCACAAAATTAATTATGTATTAAATTGCAAAAAAATCAGCCACAGCCAATGTAATTTTAATTGGTGTATATTTATATTGTTATTATTCGCAAAAGCATGTTTATCAATATTTTTTTTGGTTGTTGTCTATTTTTAATGATGAAACTTTTGGAATATGAAAGTATGTTTAATATTTCTATAAACTGTATTTAACAACTGTTGACTGATCCCTGATATGCTGTGTTTTGTAAAGAAATGTTTATTTATTTTTGGTTCATCCTTCATTTTTTAGTTTTAAGCGTGGAAGTGTGTTTGTGCTTGACCAAATCAGTTCGTAAGAGTGAAGTTTAAGATTTAGAAAAAAATATATTTTTCTCATCTTTTTTTTATTCCTTATTTTCTATGATTGATTTATGTTTATTTTGCTTTGTTTCATCAAGTTTTGAGTTAAATCAGTGAACAGTGTTTAAATAAAGATGTCTGCTAACCTTACAATTTTTGTGATACTTTTTTTAGTGTCTGAATTGGTTGTTTGTGTGACTATGTTCTCTGCAATGCTGAAGAAGATAAGTGAGAAGCGAAAAAGAAACTGAATGGTCAAGGATGTATTGTAGGAGGGGAAGATCCTAAACTAAGAGAAAAAGAGACAACAAGAGAAATTAGTTTGCAAAAAGACAAATGAGATACAATGATCAGGGAATCAGATGAGAAGATCATGTTTTAGACATAAAGGAAACTAATAGGAAAATCTTGAAACCACTAGTAAACAAATAAAGCAAAACAATCAACAATTTCGGGTGAAGGGACTTTTTTCAGGATAAACAAAGCTAAAATCAATCATATAAAAGACATATCATATAAAAGACATATCATATAAAAGACATATCATATATGTTAATATAAAGGATGGCAAGGTGAGATACATAAAAAGAAACAAAGAAATTAATTTACATTATTAAAATACACATGATTAAAAAAGTAAAAAATACTGGCACTGTTATCATAATTGCTAATGTAGAATCTAGACACCCTTCATTTGTTGACTTTGAAAAAAAACAAAAACATCACCAGCAATGATAACCAAAGTGTTATAAATAATGTCACACACATACAGGACTGTTTTCATTTACCTGTGAAAGATTCATAAACATGGGTTCAGGCAGATAGGCAAATATTCTTCACATGAGCATTCAGATCCAGCTGACACATCTCATAGAATTATGTCCGTCTCTAGTTACCACCTGAACCTGGAAATAGCACCATTTCTAATGCTAGACAAACATTGTTCTTCACATCAGCTTTCCAATCGAACAGGCCATAGAATGATGTCTACTTGACCTTATAATGTAACAAAAAAGAGAAATATGAATTAAAGATTACAAAAGAAACACAAAGGTGAAAAATATACCAAATAGAAATAGTTATGAGAAAGAGACACACTTAGTGGAATAAAGCTGGACAGATTGGAAGAACACAAAGACGTATCAAGATTTAAGGTTCATGCCAATTAGTGTTCTTGTCTTAAGCTTAGTTAAGCCAAGATTCTAAATGTGTTCTTTCCAATATGTGCATACACATAACCTTCAAATTTAACACAATATGATGGCCTCTTAACAGTCGCACTCCATCCACATGCCACATTCAAGCCTATCCTTGAGTCTCAACAATGTAGTAGTAGTAGCTTAATTGGGTTTGATGCTAGAGAAATCTGAACAGAGATTTTATGTTGGCAGGCGATTTCTCAGTGATTATGTGGGTATCCTAATGTCGTAAACCTTAGCCTCACCAGACACACGTACGATCAGTTTCCAAAAAGAGAATCTTAAAAGGGAAATATGAATAGAAGGGAATGGGCAATTAATATCATCCCAAAAGTGATGGGATCTAAGAGGACAGAATCCAGATAAGGGAACGTTCACATATTACGTAATCAAAATTTGGCCAATTTTTGACCCCCCCCCCTCCCCCCCTGTAATCAAACATAATCATTGGTCAACCCCCTCCCCCCAATGATTATGTAATCAAAGTCACAAAATAATAT
>JAUUEB010174770.1:0-14115 GCA_032362205.1 Clione limacina
AATATCAATGTTGACAACTTTTTCAAGTTTTGTGATCGTTCCACTAGGAACAATGACCTAAAACTCTATAAAGAATTCGTTAAAACAAAAATCAGATCTAATTTTCTTTCCTATAGAGTTAATGACACCTGGAACTCTTTGTCCATAGTGCTAAGACAGCCAAAGATATATTGAACTTTTTAATAGACATAGAATTGTCTCATCTGAAATATGTGTTTGATGAGTAAAGTTAACCCTCTCTGTCTAAACTGTCTAGCCTTAATTTGTGTCTATACTAACAGCCATGTCCACACATTGAAAAGTCATGTGAAAAAAGTTTGAACAACGTAAGAGACAATTATAGGCCAGAAGGCCTCATCAGTTTCTCAATATCTACATCAATGTCACTTTTTCCTGGTCACCATTTTCCTTTTTTCTTATATAATCAACCTCCATACAAGGTGTATTTTTTCACGGTGCGGAATTGAAAACCGATCTGCTAAGAAAACAGTTGCCACTGACTAGACATCCTGATTGCCTCTTTTTCGTGACCTCAAACCAACCGCGCCTGAACTTTCATAGCACCTTTGCCAGGATTATTTGCTGGTTTTAATAAAATCATATATCGTTTCTTCATGAAACCTGCATATTTGTTTGTTTTTGCTAGCTTATACAATGACATGATTAACTATCTTTGACGACAGGCCTAATGCTGATGAGGCAAGAAGAGCAGTTGACACTCTAAGAGAGTGTGCCATCTTCAATGCTGAGTCTTTGAAATCCCAGTCAAAGATCAGTTCTTTTTTTTCTAAATAAATGCTTGATATAATAAGACAACTGTTCTTTTGTTTATTGTTGTAAGTCTCAAAATTTAGAATTATAGACAGGCCTAATATCTAGTAACAGTAACTGTAACCTTATTATTAGGTCTTTATGCATACAATGTGTTTTGTATTGATTAGGGCATGATATAAGCAAGACCTTGGTATAACATGAAACTCGATACAACATGATTTTTCACCTTACACCAGAAATCATGTTGTATGGGGGTTTTACTGTAATACAAAAATCCACGGGAACATTTTGCACTCGGTTAAGACCTGCTCTAAGTAAACCATTCAATAATAACAGCACCATATCTAATATGGTGGGTGGCCTCAGGGGTTACTTGCATGCGCAAGGGTCTGGGTTCAAATCCAGTAACTTGCATATTTGCTGTCACTCTCCAGAGTTATGAATTTCGAAGTTCTTTTCTTGGTTTTCGTTTCGTGCTGTATTATAGCTCTTGACAGTCATAGATTATTATGTGAAGGACAGAATTAACTGACAGACTGCTATATTTCATTGAAAGCATTCTATATGGTTGCTTCTTTGGACTTTGATCTATAAATCCTTACAAGATCAACCACTTTCTATTGTCTTGTTAAATACCAATTTTCATTTCGCAATCAATTTGCTTTTTATATGTGACTGATAGTGTGTCTGTGTGCCCCTCAAAAATATCTTTGTGGTTAGTCTGTTTTGTTTATACAGTCTTTTGTTACATTGACTCTTAAATGAGTGTTCTCCATCAAAACAATGTTTTTATTAATGATTATTGATTGATGTTATCTTTACATATTCTCAGAGAAATATTGAAATACATTTTACTCTAAGAATTGTTGATTATAATATTCGAGAATTTTTTTATTTGTTACTTTTATTTTGTTGAAAAAATGTATTTGTTACCATGAATACCCTGATGTGTGTTATCAATGAAACATTTTACTATTGATGATTGTTACAAAAATTTATCTTTGCATCCCCTGTCAGAGAAATAAAGAAATGTATTTTACCCTAAGAATTTTAAAATTATTGAGTACTTTTTATTGTTTTTTTTGTTTTGTTTTTTTGAAACTGTGTGTTACTTAGATGGCATACTTTTAATGCATCAACCTTAGAAATAGCCACTATCTAAGAAGGACATATCTGAAAATTTGAAATTACACTGGTTGTGCTTTTTTGGCTATTTTTCTTTTGATTTTCAACAACCAATGGATCTTTAATGTGCACAACTTACACAATGCACACAGGACGAGGAATATCTGGAATAGCTGCTAGATAATGCCTACCTCCAAGGATGAGGTGGTTGATACTTTTACTTTTTAAAAAGAAAAGTACAAAATTTTCCTCATGAATGAAGGCACTGATATTAAGTGAACTGTGTCCCCGATTTATGCATGTTCGGTTTCTGCAATTTATGATTCATACAATGGCCCAATTTATACCAAAATTGATGTGTGCATTTTAATTCTGATTTATGCCTTTCAAACATCTAGCCAGTCAAACTGTACGCCAGTGATTTTTATTTTTCTCAAATGCCTTTACACTTGAATACACCTGTTTCAATTATGAATTTCGAAGTTCTTTTCAGAAAGTCTGAGGAGCCATAGAGTTTTTCGTTAACAGTGAGGGGGCCAGGCCACACCTACTGTCTCAGTACTTGGTACTTTGGGCAGTCCTGGAGAATATGCTTTGCATTCTGGTCTGCCTCTCCGAATGGGCACTTTGGTGAAGCAACCAGTTTGAAGCATTTGTACATGTGGTTATTCAGTCTATTGTGACCTGTTCTCAGGCGAAAGATAATGATTTGTTCCTGTCGGTCCAACTTGTGATAGTCATCCTGGATCTGATTTGGTCGGTGTCAAGATTTTATGATTGTCTTCATCTCCTTGAACTGACTGCATTGTCTTCTTTCTCCTTTCCCGGACCTTGTTTTGCCAGTTCATCTGCCTTTTCATTCCCTGGATGCCACAGTGAGCTGGAATCCACTGGAGAACAAGTTTGGAGGAGGATATACCCCTCAGGGTTTCCTTAAGAGTCGGGTGCTTTTCACATTCCAGTGCCTTTAGTGCAGACAAGGAGTCTGTCAAAATAACTATTAAGTCAGAGGGTTGATCGATTTCTTTGAGGGCATTGGCTGCTATGGTAATTGCTTCAACCTCCGCTCTGTAGTTGGTGCAGTATATGCCAGTGGGGGTCGAGAAGGTCTCTTGTCCTCCATTCGGAGGCCTTGGTTTTGTACCATTTCCAAAGTGTATAAAACACATCAATAGAAAACGCTGATAGACAGAAAGAAATTCTATGTCATGATAGTTTTCCTAATACAATAGAACCAGATTTCTTTTATCTTGCTTATTATCACAATCTACTGACTGTTAGAGTAGCCTAGGGCCCAACTTAATACGCCTGTCACTGTGAATTGATAAAATATTTTGAATTCCTCTTACTGTGCGCAAAATAACTTTACCTGCATTGAAAATGTTATCGATATTATCCTATCTTTCCCCTTATCTTTCTTTCAAATTAGAGTGTGTCTGCTGTAACAGGCCTTTTACATAAATATAAATATTCTGGTGATAAATGTTTTATCTTCTCTCATGTAACCATTGCACATATAATTCACATACAATAGGGTCATAAAGGATGGTCAGTTTGTATCAAGTTAACAAGAAGCCTGGGTGGTATAGAAGTGCTTTGGCCATCCTTATCTGTCTTTTACAGGTCAATTGGATATTCAGTCTTAATATAAATTTGAAATTTATTACATGAAATTTCTAATCAATAGGGTTGCATAGAATGACCTAGTTGTTTAAGCCCAAAACTGGAGATGTAGTGGTCTAAAAAAAGTGGCTTCATCCCTGCAGTGGGAACAATTTTTATGCCTGAAAATGTGTGAAAAGTGGCCATTATAGTACATAATGACGTTGCTTATTGCTAATGTAAAAATATTTCATAATCTGTGCATGCATGCAACGCCAGATCCAGTTTGGTAGGCAGAAACTAGCACTTAATCCTATCAGAGACGGACAGTACAACGTAGGTCCCAAGGGTATGTGGAGCACTCTAAAGATCCCTTGGTGGTTGGAAATTTATGAAAGATTAGCTGACAAAGGTGTCTTACCATGCTAACACCTTGTACTTAGAGAGAAATGGACAACTTGGTAAAAAAAAGTGGAGGATGTAAGCTAGAAGCTTTACAGATATGATGTGTCAATGTAATCGTTCCTTTTTAATTTTTTTTTAAATCAAAATAATCTAAATATACACTATATAGATATCCACAAGAAATATTCCCATTAAGACTTAAAATAAGTGGGTGGTTCAAATAAAACTTATATATATATATATCAGCCATCAAACCTTGTGATCCGAATAATAGTGTTTCTAGTCCAGCATCTTCTGCATCCTGTTTCATCTGTTCGGCCTCCTTTTGAACTGCTTCTTGCTTCCTGTCACTCTCTTCAACTTCTGACTTTATGATACTCTAAAAATGGACAAAAAATTGATTGAAGAAAATAACATTCACCATGCAAAAGCCAAACACAATCTGACTAGTCAATAACTACAGGGTTGGTAATTTTCAAGAACATTTCAAGACCCTAATCTTATGTTTAATATTGCCATTTTCAAGCCCTTAACAAGTACAGTAAGCAGTGGTGTTTTCAGTGTGCAGAGTTTGCCAGAGGCAAGAAAATGCTATAAATTTCAATTCAAAATGTAAAAATTAGGCAGTTTGAATGTTTGAAATAAAAATAAGACTAGCTACTGCATTTTTCAAGACAAAAAGCAGAAGCCTCTTACACAAAAAAGATACAAATGTTCCTACCTTTAATCTTGATTCCTCTTCCTTGTAATGCTCTAACTGGGCCTTCACTAGTCTTGTCATATCTGAGATTTTTTGCTCAAAAGATTGTCTGGGTTCTCCAAGGTCAGCATCACCTAAAACATAAGATCAATAAATGTCTTACGATTTATATTTATAAACCATGTGGGACAAAGACGAGCCTCAGGTTGGAAAACAGAAAATATGAGAGGCACAAGGGTTGTTAAGGCTAGCTAACTTTAAATACATTATTTTGAAACAAACCACTTTTCACTTTATCAACTATTGTGGACACATGTCCCCTTTTAATCTTTCCCTACCCACAGGAAAGTCTTAAGGGACACATGTCCCCTTTTAATCTTTCCCTACCCACAGGAAAGTCTAAAGGGACTAATTTGGTCATTGTCATGCATATTATCTAATATGCTGACAGTGCATATGTGTCAAGTAAGACAATCAAACTTACCAAAAATTCATTGCAATCCGGCAGTTATCACATCATTTTTATCTTTTCAAAACTGATGGTTTGATGAAATTCAGGTAACCTAGACAATCAGTGAGATATGCCATTTACTTCCAAGTGGATTATGTCACAAATTACAGTGGTTTGTTTCAATGACAATCAGCACCGATTCATAAATGTTGAGGCATCACAAGGCAGAGAATGTCCAGAGAGGCATCATGACACTGAACATATAGATGTAGTGCTAATGGTGGGGCAATAATTGTGTTCACTGTTAAGTCAGAACAGAGAGTAGAGTCAGTGTGAGGATTTAGAGCAATAAATGATGAAATGGTAGTGGGTGAGCACCATTACCAAAAGATCTGTCCCATGTTTGAACAATAATTGCCTAAATCAGACATCACATTAATTAAGGTCCTTGTGTACATAAATTATATTTAATGTAAATCAAATATAATAAAATCCTATACCAACCTCTCTTTTCAGCAGCATCTCGTCTAATTAGTCGTAGTTTTTGCAGAGCATTCATCGTATCAACGTGTTTGGTTGCATCTTGAATCTCTTTGGTCACTTTACCCAGGGTACGATCAGCATCTGCTTTTCTTTTTTCCTTCTGTGGATAGATAACATAAACAGTTGTGTCAAAAGAGAAAGTCTGTACCAGTTGTAGATTGACTGATAAATGCACTTTTACACTTTATCATCTTTTTTAGTAAACAATGTTTACAACAGGAGATATAACCAAAATATTATTTAGTATTTAAAATCAATTTTAATTTGATATAAAATCACATGGGCAGTTATTGTTGCTTACAGGACTTGCATTGCAGTTAATGTTTACAAATTGCACTGATCGACAGAAGAGCTGATGACTTTGAGTCATTTACACTTTATTTAATTTATGCAAAAATGTTGTTTTGTTATTACAACCTCTCATGTTCTTTTATTTTATCTTATAAATAGGATTCAGGATTGGAAAAAGGAGTTTTTGTTTAAATAAAAAATATATTAAAATCCTTTTGGTAAATAATCAAAATGTGACAGAAATGACAGTGTTCTGTGCATTTTCTAATAAAATTGTGGGAGGTTTCACTAAACTGCTTATAAAAGCTGGATTGAAAAATTTGTTTCAACTTAATATCAAGAGCACAAATAGCTCATTTCCTGATAAGGATCTGAACATTATGTTTCAATATAACCAATACAACTACTTATTCAACTCTGAAGCAAGGTTTTTATTTGATTATTTAAAGGTTGGTACAAACCATGCTCTTGTCTTTTATTTTCTTCATAACTTTGTCCTGCCACTCATCAATTCTTTTACTCTTTGTCTCCCACTCATCATTCTGTAATTGAAGCTGTTCATACTTGAGCCGTCTTGATCTTCTTACCCTTGCCTGATAATCAGAACAAAGAAGTTTTACACACAAAGTACAGAAAATAGAGTTCCGCTGAAAAACAAATTTTGATTATTATAAGTTAAGTTAAAACATTTTCCATCAAGAGACTATGAAAGAACTCAAGGATCTTTCCGTGACTATCCAGTCACCTTCATCAGCTTCAATTTGTGATAAGGTAAATCAAATCAACACCTTCAATACATAGAAATTGTACAATCAGCAACTGCAGAGTCAATTAACACTCTGCTCTGTATTGACTATCACAAACTGAATTCAATCAAACAAATATATAATTTTCTTTAAAAAAGAAACATATTTAAGATGAAAGAGAGGGAAATGCCACTAATTCTTTTTTTCTAAAAAGAGTCACTGCTACATAGGTTTCCTTACGTTCTTGCTTTCAACTTTTACAGCTTTCAAGTATATATGGGATAGCACCATTTGAGGAAATGTCAGATACTTTTAAATAGAAAAGATGTAATGGCTTTTATATAAATTACATCATATTATCTTTAAAGTGGTAGGTCATTGTCTATGCGGGTTACGTCCCTCAGTACTACCCTCTACAATGTTCGTTCCATCAAAAAGACATCTTAAGACTAATTGACTCTTTCTGTTATATTTCAATAAACATGTGTGACTGTAGACAATGTTGACAACACCTTCTGATTAAATCAAGTCAACTTTTCTTTCCAACAATACTGACCCAAGAAATATACACCAGAAAACTTTATACACAATAGCTTGAGTACATACAAGTGTGTAAAACTGACATAAAGGTGCAATATATAATCTTGAAATGGTGCAATTAATGTGAAAATACTTCACTTGATATTTTAACAATTTTTTAACTTACATTTAAACAAACCCTCTTAATACGGACCTGTGTAACAACATTTTTTCCTTATTTTATGTATATATTTTTTCTCTTTCTTTATATTTGTCTCTTTTTAAACAGATATTTTTTAAGGAGGAAAAATCATGTTTGCCAATTTTTTTTTATATTTTTAAAAGCAAGTTAGGCTATTGTAATAGCTTGAAGGATAAGACTTTTAATTTGATAAAAACAAAGGGACCTTATGGATAAAAAGTGAATTGTTTTTATGGCTTCAATTCGCTTTTGTTGTTCATGAAAAAACTGACCACTATTTAAAGCTCATTAGAGAATAACATATAATAACATGCATTTATCTTCTTCACCAAGAAAGTCATAGAAATCAGCCGACATTGACAAAACATATGCATTTTTCTACAATAAATTTGAAAATACCACAAACAGATATTTTAAAATAAAAGTGTAATTTTTCATTATCTTAATTTAAATAATTTACATTATCATTTTCTAAAATGCTGAGACATTTTCAGCTACCTTTGTCTGTGTCAGTTGACTTCTATGTTATCCTGATAAAATTAAAATAAATTGTATGAAATACTCTATAATAATAAGTTAATTCTCTATGGAATGTTAAAGTATGGACAGCACTTTTATGCACAACTAGTAGTATAAGCCATTTGTTCTTAAACTGTCAATCTAGCAATCTAAAAACCAATGTACTTACTGAATCTAGATCTAGCCTCTATTTGGGACAGGGAGGCTCCAAAGTGAATAAAGCAGTCACAAATGCAAGATAAATTTTCTTTGTTTGCAACTTTGATCTTTGATCAAGTTAACTTTGTTGTGTTGGCAGCCAACAATCTAAACAAACCTATGTTTTTGACATTTTCTGATATCAATCTTATGTTGACTTTGCAGATTTGACATTAACTCATAAACTGAAGATAAGTTGTTAAAAATGTCATCTTAGTATAATACATAAATTAAGAACCTTAAAGAATAAGGAGTTTATTCTAAGTATACCATAAAAACGAGTAGATACTGCAACTGTTAGAAAAAGTAGCTTCCCTTGCATTTTTTATGTCAATAAAAGTTTAAACTGCTTTAGTTAGAATACTGTGTTTGACTTTAATAGGAACCACGTTTTCTTGGTATCGATACAATTGTTTTTCTCTTTGTGTCATGTATATCATCTGTGAATTTCCAAAAAACAAGGTAAGTTATCTTATTTAGTCATTATCGGTTACATTTTAGTCCATTTATTGTTGTCAAATACTTTTCCTACTCTTTTTATGAATTTCCAGAGTAGCGGTCGCAGTTCTTTAAGATAACAGTCTGAGTCAATTTTTAAGCTAAAACAGTCAGGGGTCGCAGTAACTGTGCGATAGCAGTATCTTCAGGTTTTACGGTAATCATGATTTCCAGTAATATTGCCTATATGATCAACATCATCAAAAGTTTCAATATGGACAAATATCATCATTCAAAGACTAAACAAGTGTAATCTTAAGGATACAATGGGTCCTCATCAAAAGCCATTCAGTAGAAAGTAAAACATAAATTTCAAAGGATATGTTTCTGTGCCCTTCTGTAAGGCATGGTTGTCACTAAAAATCGTGAATTAGACACAAACCATAGTGCAGTCAAATTACTGAAACAGAAGGAATATATAATTATCTTAAACAATTATCTCAATAGGTATCTCTAAATAATATTGATCCAATATTACGTTCACTCATAATGAAAGGTATTTGTGTCACTGAAATAAAAGTATCAAAATAGTAACATATATAAAACCCAGCAAAATCAGTTATGAATCATTATCAATGTTCTGCTTGCTTTGCTAGACCACAGCTTCTATGTTAAAATGTTATCAACAGTCAAACTGGCCCCCAGATAACAGCAAAAATGTATGCAGGACCCTTTCCAGTCTGGTTATGTTTTTTTTAAAGGTGAAGACAGTTTACCGGGTGCAGCTTTACATTTTTTTTATTTAATCTTATCTCAAAAGGTTTTAAGTCAAATGTTTTTGTATTAAAACTCTGGCTATCAAGCAAGTTTTACGTAAATAAAATAAAATATTGTTTTTTTTACAATCATTGAAATGAGATGATGACACCAAAATAGTGATCATGTTAATTCTTAAACTACGGAGGGTGAAAACAAAAACCAATTTTACTCATACATATTTCGACCAATAATTATATTTATATTGCAGTGTAGAATACTTGCTGCTTTGTTGTAAATGCTTAAAATTACACAAAATTGTGGTACTTCTTTTTATAGATCAGCTTGGAATACATCTTCTTTCAATATATCTAAGTACACTGGATACGAGTTGCAATTAAGTAAGATCAATGACTTTTTTTTTGTTCACCAACACACAAAGATTATTGAAGATAGTACAATAAAAAATCCTACAAGTTAATATGGTAACGGTTGCTTTTTCCTCATCAAGGGAGATAATCCAACCCAACACATACCCTTTTTCCTCTTGCTTGATTCAGATGCTTCTGCATGTCACAAAGTAGACTACCATCAAGATATGGTTCTAAACTTTTCACTCTGTCCTGAAACACACAACATAAGATCATTGAGGGAAATTTATTGTTATATGATAGGCAACAAGAGAAGAAATCACATGAGTTAACTGCAGTCAATATGGTACAGTATTCGACTATATTTCCTTCCAACAAACAACTGCCAATCCCTAAATTTTTCCTTAATAAACAATAGTAAAATTATTTCTGTTAACGAACAAAAAAACTTGCAAGTTTTAGTTCAACAAATAAGTGAACCCTAAAATATCACAGAAATGACTTCTTTAAAGCAAAAAGAAATATAAAAAGACAGAAGAAATAGCAAAACGGTTTAAAAATGAGACAAAAAGACTTTGGTTTTAATTTTTAAACCTATATCTCTAACAGATGATCAAAATGAAATATCTTAATTCATACTGATGAAAGTGGGTTATTCCTCTTGCTAAAATCTAATATATTTTTCAACAATTTCCATGGAACAAAAGATCTGGTCCTGACACGGTATCTACTGTATTTATTTCCCCTTAACTTAATACAATAGTTACAACTAATTAACTCAAACTTATGGACACCATCTGGTGATTGTTTTTTTCTCTTTCCAAATAACTGTTTTCAAGATGAACTCATACACATATCAGTATTCCATGTTTGCATACTTACACAATTTCATCTCTTATAAAAAAAAAAGACAAAGAACCAACATAAGATGAGTGGATGTACAGCACAAGCCTGTAACACTTGATGAAATGGTGTGTTATAATAGACAATAAAGGTACAATATGCTGGTTATGGAAATCAAACTAATAGAACAAATCAAGTCTCTAAGATATCAAACAAAAAACATGGGTACAGTCTTAAAAGAGTTAAAGGCATAATATTGACTGAGCATCAATTACATAGAATAAAACAGAGTGAGAATGAAAATAAGTAATGCTGACACCATAAATATACATTGATTGAACAAATCTCCAAAACCCATAAAAAATCATATGCTTAAACAGTTTCATATAACTATTACTATTACAACCTTTTCAGATTCTATTTTACATGATGCATCTTCCCAGGTTTTGTTGTCTGCTGTAGATGACACTTGATCAGCATCATGAATGAGACTTGACATGGAAGACAGCATACTCCTCAGTTCTGCCAGATGCT
Source organism: Clione limacina (assembly GCA_032362205.1). Lineage (NCBI taxonomy): Eukaryota > Metazoa > Mollusca > Gastropoda > Pteropoda > Clionidae > Clione > Clione limacina. The sequence continues at coordinate 11,018 of JAUUEB010174770.1, forward strand.
GAACATACTCCCATGTCTGTAAGGTGAAATAAAGTATGAATCTATTAACAGTGTAACAGTCTCTAATGGAAAATCAAGACTATGGTATCCAATCCTCCCTCTTAACCCAGTATATCGGGCTGCATGGTCAGTGACTTTACTCACTGTTTATAGGGCATGCATTATGGAAAGTAGGGCCCAATCCTCTCTTTCCACTGTGAAACCTTCCCAACCAAAGTCAGGTACTGCTGAGTTGACAGAGGAGTAACTGAAAATTCACGACCAGTGTAAGATTTGAAACCCAGATGTCCGTAAAAAATCTTTCACTCCCACCAACTGAGGCTATCTGCGCCCTTCATACAAAATTGAATACAGTATGAGCCTGAGGGGTTATGTTATTTTTAAGAACTGTCCTCATAGGGTGAGTGAACTGCTTGTTTTCAGGCATACTCATGAGTGTATGTATATTCTTGCACACTTTTACCCCCACGGAAGATTTTTCAAGACATTTCACATATTATTACATCAAATTTTGGCTGATTTTGTACACTCCCACTAACTCCCTCCTTATCATCAATGGCAACCCCCCAATGATGACATAATTGAAAACCTGCAAAATTATACCGAAAATAAATAAATAAAAAGAAACTAACTTTAACTGCACACAACTGGTGAACGGCAAAATAATTGGTTTAAGTACTTCAATTTATCTTTTTTTAAAGAAATTAATGTTTGCAGAGTTGTTTGGCTGAATCATGAAATGGTCTAATCAGGTGTTCATTTTCCTCTTTTTAGCCTCAAAAAGTGATGACACATGTTACAGAGACCTCATGACGTAATATGTGAATGATCCCTAAACAATAGATTGGGTTCAAAGGCCTATTGTTAAAGTTAAAGTGTATTTTTAAAATATATTTTATATAAACCAAAAAATAATGATAACTTTCAACACATACCATGCATTATAAAAAAATCTCTTATTTGGAAATAAAAAGATCCATCTAGGGAAGAAGTATAAATGCTCCATGAATAAAACAAAAAAATCAGAAAAAAAGAAGGTGATCTACCACACTTACTTTCAAAGAATTACCCTTTGTGTGGAAGTTTTCAAATTTCTTTTCCGTCTTTTTTGTCTTTTCACACTTCAGCAACCATCCTTTCAACAGCTGGACCCCTAACTCTGTTTTCAATTGGAGTTTGACATTGGAATCTAATTTAGCTGCAGGCCATTGGCTTTCATGCCAAAGCGATGACCCAGAGTTGTTCATATTATAAGGTGTTGGTGACCTTATAAAATTTGACGACATACTAGCACCAACAAATGGGGGAGGAAATCTAGCTGCACCAACTTTGATATTAGAATTAGGCATTGCAAAGTTATGTAAATTACCAGGATGCTGGTTTACAGTTGGCTGACGCTGTGGCCCAGGTGGTGGATGAGAGAAATGCGGCAAAGTGTTCATCCCTGGAGCAAAGTGTGTGTTATCTGTGTGACCAACATGCTGTTGCTGTGAGATGTGGTGTGGCATAGGTTGCCTTGGATATTGAGCACCTGGGGGTGGTCGAGAAAAATCAAGACTGTTGTTATGACTTGGTGGCATATTGCCCGGTACTGGAGGCGGCGGCATGTTTAACATGCGCCCACTCGGAAACTGTCCTGGACCCATCATCATACTGGTATTTGATTGGGAGAAGTTGTTGAAATTGTTATCTCCTGGTGCCTGACTTTGTTCAAATCCTTCATAGGATCTTGTTGATTGGTAATCTTCTTGCTTGTACACAGTATGATGAGCCATATTCTTTAGACTGTAAATTTCTTGATGTCTACATGTCTCCTGAAACAAAGTAAACAAAAATTGCTTAAAGGTTGAATAATAGAAAAGGCTCATGGTTAAAAGTCTACTCATTATAATACAGTAAATAGTTTGAGTTTTGAAGTAGTTTATTATGAAAGAAAAAGATTGTGACTTAAGAATTATTCTGGTTTAGCAATCGTTTTGGTTTAACCGTTGTTGGCTTACAATCATTCCTGACATCCTTCTCCCCTTTTTAACTGTAGTATGTATGTCATCATTGTGAATAGTTCTTTTGCGTCGGTACTAGTCCCAGGCTGCCCTAAGTATGCCATACTCTGATATTCTGGATGAGGTGGATAATAGAAATGTGTGTCTTTTGACTTTGTTAGACCTGTCAGCGGCCTTTGATACGATTGAGCACAACATTCTTTAAGAAAGACTAAATGTAACTTTTGGCATATCTGTAAGAGTTCTTCTGTGGTTCAAGTCGTATCTTAAAGGACGTTCTCAGTCAGTTTCAATTGATAATGAAAAATCTCACTCATATAAGCTTAAATTTTGTGTTCCTCAAGGTTCCGTGCTCGGACCAGTACTATTCACAATCTACACAGCCTTTGGTTAAAATCTTTTACAAGTTTGGTATTAAATACCATCTGTATGCGGATGACACTCAGTTGTACCTTGCTGGAAAGATTGATAATATAAAGCATTTAGCTGAAGTAACTGTCAAATGTGTTATGGAAGTGAAAAAATGGATGAGCAGCAATAAGCTGAAACTTAACGATGACAAGACTGATGTTATACTTATAACACGCTCAAAAAGTCCCGTTAATGTCAAAGACATCACTCTTGATTTGAACAGAAATGTTATTCATTTGAGTAGTGAAGTTAAAAATCTTGGCAACATTTTTATCATGATTTTTCCATGGAAACTTTTGTTTCTGCAATAATAATTATATTATAATATATTATATACTTTATTCATCTCCGTAGGGAAATTATATACTTTATTCAAAAAGCCAAGAAGAGCACTAACTCTTATTATTTTCAAATGTCAACAACTCTGTCAAATTACAATGTATGTTCTTGAATGGCTTTCATTTATTTGGTGGCCATCTTGAAAATTCAGCTTGGTAAACAATATATTTGGATTTAGCATACTTTTATCATGTAAATGAAACTGTTAACTCATACCTATTCACAAATACCCTCTTGGGTTACAAACTCTTAAAAATACGCCCATAACAATTCAAGGGATACATGGTCTCAAAGGGCAATAACTCTTTAACATCAACACATACCAAATTGAAATTTCACATGCAT